>CM032452.1:90723514-90910730 GCA_019049505.1 Pachyrhynchus sulphureomaculatus | reverse complement strand
GTACTGAATCAAAACTAAAAAATAAAAAAAAATATTTGAAAGGTGGTAAATGAAAGATTAAAAGTACTAAGCTTTAAGTATGAAGTATTTATTTTTCATGTGTAAACATCCCAGGCACAGAGAACACAGTTATTTAAAATACAAAGAAATTCTAAATTACACGAAGAAATTAAATGCGTTACGTACTCTCTGGTCGTCATTTTGGATCAGCTACTTTGAATTTTTTGTTAAATCTGTCCCAATCGGATTCTTAATCAGCATCCCGAGGAACCCGTTATTAGCCGATTTAAAAAATACTTAGCGGTATACTCAGAAACGTTAATTTAAAACATAAATGAGGTGGGAAGACATGATTCTCACTACAACTGGAGGTGTTAAATCAGCCATTTTATTTTAAATAATTTTTTTAAATTATGGTTAAAAACCAAAAAAAAAAAAATGATATACTACTTTCTTGTAAAATTTCCTGTTTCTTGCATGTGGTGCTATTTAGTTTTTTTTTGACATCTTTTTTATTTTTCGAGAGATTATTTGCGAAAAAATCAAATTTTTCATTTTATTTTCGATTTGTATTCTACGTCTATAAAAAACTACCTGTATGCTAAAAATGTAGCTTGTTTACATTATAATGAGAGCTTTTTAGGCAACGACGACCATGGGCTAACTGTACAGGGTGCGTTAACGATAGAGTAAAGTTTCATTATCTCATTTGTTTCGGGAATGACGAAAAAAAATGTTTATAACAATAATTTAAGGGAAATGTTAAGGTACCAACAGTTTTCTGAAAATATTCTTTGAGTATACAGGGTAATTTTAAAAAAGTGTGGCCAATATAACATATGTATTTTTAAATAGGGGACACATCTTATTTTCTAATTTAACGTAAAAATTTTATAACTTTTTTATTAATAATGTTATATGCCTAATCTACGCAGTTTTTCTAATATTTTCTTTTTTTTTTTAAAAATACTAGTTTTCAGTTTACAGTAAAATACAAAATGTCAGTTAGCGCCTTTGTTTTCTGAACGTGGAATACTCAAAATTAGTACAAAGCGTTCTATAGAGATAAATAGAAAAGATATATGTAAAGAAATTGAGTTAGATGCTACAGGGCCCCTCAAAAATAAATTTATGCATTTGACGAGACTATTTTAAATTGAAAAATCGGGGGGTCAACTATTTCAAGTGGTTTACACTCTGTTATTATTTTTTTGATAGATTTTATATAACCCTCCAACTTTTATTAAGTATTTTATCATTACCTATTTCTAATAGTTTTCGATTTGTTTTGAATTTTTCAATTTTTAATTACCCTTCTTTTAATACACTTACGCTATTATGAAAACATAAACGAATAGTTACTAATAATTATTTTAATATAGTTTAACTTATCTAATGATTGTTTAGTCGTTTTATATATTTTCCTTCACTTTTCTTAGCATAAAGGGCGTTTATTGTCCATGCACGCATCCCGTATCCTATTTTTCATATCTACTGGTGTTGTAGAGAGATTCACATAAACACAATCTTTAAATGTAGTACCCACAAAAAGAGCGAGTCTAAAGGAGTTAAGTCAACGCATGATCGAGAGGGCCACTTACGAATGAAATCCATCCCTACTAATCCATTTTTGTGGATAACGATCGTTTAAAAATTCCCGAACTTCTCGGTGGTAATGAGCAGGAGCTCCGTCTTTGTTGAATCCACATTTGTTCCCTTTCAAAGTTATCAATTTCTTCAAGAAGCGGGGGTAATTTTTTTTGCAAAAAATTTATATATCTAGGTCCGTTAAGCGGTTCGCTGAAAAAATATGGACCACTAATTCGAAAATTTAATATTCCACACCATACATTAAGCGACCAATGGTTTTAGTTTTGAAGTCATTAATTCATTTTTAGGAAAATCCATAACTATTACCTTTATACGTCACTTACTACAACAAATTAATCTATTTTTTACTTGCTTAATAGACACGTTAAAATTTGACAATGCCTACATTTTTGTTTTTGTCTTGCACCTATTATGTTACCATATAGCGTAAGTGTATTAAAAAACCAGGGCAAGCATTGAAAAATTCAAAATAAATCGAAAAACTATTAAAAATAGGTTTATGAGATACTAAGAAAAGTTGGAGGGTTTTGTAAAATCTATCAAAAAAAAAAAAATAATAATATACAGGATTGCATAAATTTATTTGAACACCCTGTAGCATCTGACTCAAATTTCTTTACGTATATCTTTTTTTTTCATTTCTATAGAACGCTCGTACCAATTATGATTATTTCACCTTCAGTTTACTGGCAATTTTTTACAAAACTCAAAACTAGTATTTTTTTAAAAAAATTTAAATATTAGAAAAACTTCTAGGTTTAGGTATATAACATTATCAATAAAAAAGTTATACAATTTTATGCAGAATTTAAAAATAAATCAGAAGATATGATGTTCCACTTAAAAAAACATATGTTATATCGGCCACACTTTTTTGAAGTACCCTGTATACTGAAAAATAATTTTAAACTATGCACCTTAACATTCCCTAAAACTATTGTATTTAACATTTTTTCGTCATTCCCGAAACAAATGAGCTAATGAACTTTACTCTATCGTTGACTCACCCTGTACATTTAAGGCCAAAAATGATTGGTTGTCCTACCATTGTTTGAGCATTAATATATATTTTTTTTTAAACATTAGCAATTAATAGTTCTTGCTTTAACTATTCAATTTTGAACGAGGTATCGAGTTTTAAAAAAACGTTTCCTTGAATATTAAAACATTGCGTTTTTTAACTTTTAAACAGGTAACTAAAGTTCATTTTCCTTGATAAGCAAAACATTTTACTAAACTGCTGTAGCGTTTCATGAAGTTTAAGCTTATTAACTTTTGTAAAAGCTTCTTTTTACTTATATGAAATGTATTTAGGGAAACGATGATTACAGGTAATATCTAGATAATAAAAGGAAACAAGTTTAAGTACTATTTACCGTTCTTAAGCTTCTTTTACAGCTCTAAAACCGATATTATTTACAAAATTGGGTATAATACGCTTTTACGTTTAATATTTTATTACGGGGTCCTTTCTGAAGTAATTTATACAGAATATGAAATAATAATAATAATTTTAATGGATTTAGAGTTTACGAACGTAATATTTCACCAAAATAATTTCAAAACATTTTCCTTTCTTTTTTATTACTTGTAAAATTGTGAACTTTTGTGCTCTTTCATTTTCTCTGCCAAATACAGTATTGTGTTCGTAAAAATCAATTCATTTATTTACCTTTTATGGTCCTTAAAATTCAGTTTCCCACTTCTATCCGTATGTCTGGTTGTCTATCGGTTCGTTTGTCTCTCGGTCGTCTCTCGAGTGAAATGAAATATCGATTTTAAATTTGCAAAATACTTATAAAAACTGAAGTGGAAATGGAGCTTATAATTTATATGATACCGCAATAGAGAACGGAGATGAAAGGGGTAACAGGTGTTGTTACAGTAGTATTGGTGGTACATTGGATTTAGTAAAATTTTGACTAATGGTTTTAGGTACTGACCCAAAGGATCCGGAATTCTTGGGGCAGGCAACAAGTTTGTTTTAAATTATTTAATTGTGTGCCACCTGGGTTTTGTCGATAATTTCTTTCGCGCGGATACGAACAACGATATTACGTTTCATGACGTTAGGATTTTCACGCCATTGTAGGTAGGCAAGATGTTTGGGAGGAAAAGTTCCTCTCTGTCAATTTCGGTCGAACCAAGGTTTACCCTTGGGAGGGCATTTTTTCGAAAAAGGGTTGTAAACTTCCATGTCAGTCAAAATTGCATCGAAAACCTTCTTAGCGCAGTCAGATTTTCGGTTGAACCAAAGCTTGAAGTTGATAGGGCATTTCTTCGAAAAGGGAATGTAAGCTCCCATATCAGCCAAAATGACTCAAAAAACTCCTTAGCGCAGTCAGATGGTTCGTTGGATCTAAAACAAACCTCTAACCAAGGGATAGTTCGAAAATACTCCGTAAGTTCTTCTTGCATTTAGCAATGTTGTACTGCCTAACCTTGTGTGGTTTAGGTGCCTCTCCGCCATTAATCGGTAGGATACTCGTTGTCCAGAGCAGTTTATGGTCGGAAGAATCTAACTGCAGATTTAAGGTGACAGTGTAAATCTCCAGATTGGCGAACTCTGCGTCTCGATCAGTGATGGTCCATCGATAAGTTGAGTAAAATCACAACTGATTTGAAGTAAGTCAGCTTCACGGCCTTGTTCGTGGGTCGTATTTAAATACTTAAGCCAATTGATTTTGTGGACATTAACGCCCAGGATGGCAATTTCAGCGCACAGCGAAAAGTGTTCTAAAGTTTGTATCACCTGGTGGTCGATAGAGGTAGAAGATAAACATTGTGGTTTGTTGAATCGTTATTTTTAACTCCATAACATTAAAGTTTCGGGACTCCCAAGCCTCCTCTCGTTGGCAAGAGAGATCGCTTCTGACAAAAAAAAAATAGATTCTATAGTTATGGATAAATTGGGAATAGAAGCGGTACCCTTGATAGAGAAAATAGACTGACCTGGTCGACTAATTGAGCTTGTTTTTGCAGACAGCGAGTACATGAGGGCTCTTTGATTGAAGGTGTTGATGCACTAAATTTATGTTCGAGTTTAAACTTCGTTATGTTCTAAAAGTCTATTTAAAAATTGCGATCGCCACATGTTGATGCCCTCAAATCAGCTCCCACCCGGAGATCCTAACGAAAGTTTATATTAGGTCAGAAATGTTTTAATCTTGGGAGCTTCATAATGCTATTCTTTTCCCACAATGAATCCGGGGACATCGGCACAGAAACGTACCGGGCATCTACCATCTAATTTGTTCTTTTAGTAGTCTTTTAGGACAGGCAGAACTTACCGGAGGTAATATTCTGTCCCGCACTCACAGGGGAATACATAAGAGTACATACACCATCGTTGGTCGAATTTGAGGTTTGTATAGCATAAAAAATTCTTGCGATGTGTCGTGCACATTGTCATAACCCAAAAAAATATTAGTAATGAAAAAAATGTTACTTTTTAAAGTAACATTAATGCACAAACATTGTTATTTTTTTACGGTTTTAGCAAAATTTTGAAAATCAAAATTTGTTGTGCTGTAATTTATAATTGAAATTTAGTATTTTAAATAACCTTGACTCCGTTACAATTCGAAATTACTGTTCAAGCATTGAAATAATAAATGGCGTGGGCGTAAAGTCAGGCAAAATTACCAAAAAGCAATTTGAAATATACTATCTTGAAACAAGATACAAACCTTGAACTTAACAGCTCTTTAAACAAAGCTTAGCGAATTAAGCCAAAGAGATAAACAAATTAGGAGATCGTTTGAATTACATGGAATAGAAAACGATAAGCAAGGAATGCTTAGAATTTAAGGAAAATTATGAAGTAAACTCGCGAGTGCTTAAATGGTAAAATTATGCTTACCGCAAAGTTTTAGACAATCATGGTGGTAATTAGGAAGTTTATTTTTGTATTGCGCTATTCGAGATAATAGAATATTTACTGATAATTTAAATTATTAGTTAAGGTAGTTCACTCGTGACAATCGGAGCAAAAAGTATAGTACAACAGTAAATACAAAAAGTTTAAAATACTCAATGGCAGAGTATTTTATTTTTATGACAAACAGATGCTTATACTGCTCTCTGTCGGTGACTTACAAAGTCTTTTCAAGCAGAACGGCACAGCACGGCTGGTACTTATTTTAGAAATGCACCTATTTTGAGCTTACCGCTCAAAGGCATAGATGACATTGGTATAACAACTAAAGACTCGCATTTTTAGAAGTCACCAAAAGTATTTGCTGAACCATACCAAGACGCATTTCGCCATATCACGGCTCCTCAGTTGGGCTGGGTTCAGCAAATACGAGAACACCATTTTTAGTCCTTATCCAGGTACTAACGGAAAACTATGACAAGATGCTTATATGGCACTCGTGCACACGTGCTAGTCTTTCGATTCGTCTTTAGTTGTTATACCAATGCCATCTATGACTTCGAGCGGTAAGCTCGGGAAAGGTGCGTTTCTGCAATAAGTGCCAGCTGTGCTGTGCCGCTCTGCTTGAAAAGACTTTGTAGGTCGCCGACAGAGTGCAGTATAAGCATCTATTTGTCATAGTTTTCCGTTAGTACCTGGATAAGGACTAAAAATGATGTTCTCGTATTTAATGAACCTAGCTCAACTGAGGAGCCGTGATACGGCGAAACGCGTCTTGGGATGGTTCAGCAAATACGAAGAACCCTTTTGGTGACTTCTAAAAATGCGAGTCTTTCGATTCGTCTTTAGTTGTTATACCAAAGCCATCTATTTTATTTTTAACGGAGACTGTATTCGATAGATGGAAACTTTCATATGCAGACACACACACACTAATACAACTGCACTTTTAACGAAAATAAATGCGGTGACGCTGCCATAACGTTTTTATAAGTTATATTTATTACACTTTGTGTATATTTACTCTTTAGATTATATTACTTCTGCTTTAAAATAAAAACAACATATAATTAAATAAAAAATATGCCTTTTGATTATAATCAGTTGCGACATAAAGGCAAATTTGCAAAGGAAAACCTAATCAATAAACGCAAAAACATTATTTCGTGAATGAATGAGCCTAACCTGTGTAGTGGTCGACGGATCGAATTAGATGGGCTAGGAAAAAATAAAGTGTTGTCTGTGTACAAAAGTCCTTTCACTAGAAAAGATAACTCATGAAAAACGTTTAGATCGTAATTACAAATTATGGATTGTATAAAGAGTGCGTCACGAAAAAACTAATATTGCCATCTTTAATGCCTTTAAAAAGTGTTATTTCAGATGTTATGATTAAAAGATTAAATTGCATCTTCTGGAAGATCTAAAAAGTTCTTATGATAAATTGGAGTTCTACAGGAATGGTGCAATTATTATCTAGTCGAAAAGACAATGGGAGACCACGTGTAACCAAAGATACGCGAGTAATAAATAAAGTAATTAATTAGTTTACAAATAGTTTATAATACTTTATATATTGATTATTATTAATTTAGTTTTACTGACAAAATTTATAAAACCGTTTTTTTTAATATATATTTAATATTATTATCAATTGATATGTAAAAATGTTGATAAACAAACATAATATTAATTTAAAATATCATTGAAACATTATTGAACCTAAAAACATATTTTTGATTAAATATAAATCTTTTAAATAATAAAGAAAAAAATAATCAATATCAAGATACAAATTCAATTTTTTAATTAATATATTTAATATTTTTGTTTGATGATTAAAGATAAAACTGATAAATATGTTGTGTTTATTCAATAAATTATTTAACCTACAAATGAATTTCTGTTTAAAAGTTAACCATTTTAAATGCTGTTTGAATGATGGCGCGTAAATTATGACCTTTATTCTTTTTAAAAAATATCAACTTTAAATATTCATATCTTTTTTACAAAACCGATAAAAAAAAAATTATTTTTATTTCAAAATTTTGCTTATTTTTCTTTTTATTAAATATTAGTTTTTTAAAAAAATCGTAAGTTACACACGAAACTGTGACTTCTTTAAACTTCATTGGCCTATTGCATGTCAATTATGTGCAGTTTAATTATGAATATCTCGCTTCACAATTGGTCAAAATTTTTTATTCTTTTAATTAAATGAAAAACATTTAGAGTAACATTATATTTCAATTTCATCAAATTCTTAAGAAAAGTGGATTTACGAGAGAATTACCTTAAACGTAATTTACCAAGACTATTAATACTATTTTTTATGACTTAATTCCATGGCTTTCGCACTCTGCATTGTTATTAATTGAAAATATCTTTTTTATTAGAATCTTCAAATTTTCAACTGAGTTTTTTTTTTTTTGAGTAATTAGTTGTGTATGTCCGATGACCTAAAAATTGATTTTGATAAAGTTACATGTCCGTTGAACTGGCGGGAGGTTTGGATAAATTGGTATGAAATAATGAAAAGTTGGCTTAATTTACAGAATATTGAAAAAACTCAAAGAATAAAAGTATATAGGATTCGATTTGAATCCTATTTACAAAGTTATGAGCATCTATATTAAAGAATTAAAATCACCATTTTTTTTCAAAAATATTTCTTCTATTAGCTAAAAGCTTTCAAATTTTTTTATCTGGCTAGTTTAATGGAGGCATTTTTTTTTTGCTTTTATCACAATTAGAAATATTTTTTTGTTTTTTTTTGACAGCTGGGAGGAATAACTCAAAAAATGAGTTTACGCTTGAACGCCATTTGGTGCAATGATTTGTATCTATTTCCTTTTTCCAGTTTTACAACAAGAAAATGTCCTCAAGTGTTTTAAAATGCGTCAGTTTACTGGTCCTTGGCAAGTTTTACTTAAGTTTTAAAAATAAATTTTGCAGTTTGTAAACAAACTTAAAAGGTAATTTTCAACTGAATGTTTTTTTTTACTTCAATCTAATATTTATTAGGTCAGCTAGCCGATTTAACAAAGTAAATTAAAATTAACAATTATTACTTATTTTTTCATGTTTGCCTGGCCGAAAATTCGCATTTCTTGAATAATAGTTAGATGAACGCAATACAAAACAGCAAGTTTTAGAATCGCAATCGCGTAAAAACTGCAGTTAAGTTGAAAAGTATTAAACAACAAATTAACGAGACAAGTTTTGAAACTGAAATATAAGAAAACAATACTAGAAGAAATCTGCCATTTTGTTCTGCATTTATTTCTATTTTTTATATTGTACTGTAACTGTATTTGCGAACTTAATTAGTATCTTCTCTTAACTCTTTCTATTTAATTATTAAAAATACGATTATTGTATTTAAAATACCCCCATCCTGATCTCTCGCAGAAAAAAATTGAAATTATTAAACTTTATGGGGATAACTACAAGAGTGCTCGAGAAGCAGTACCAATATTCATTGAAAGCCATCCGATAAAACTCTATATTATCCTACTCTTACGCACTTTCTAAAAAAGTTTAAAGAATCTGGGAGTGTAAAAAGCCAGTTCAAGATTTCTCATGAAAAATAGTGACTTATGATAAGGATAGTTTGAATATACTGCTCGCCGGTTCAGAAACGCAAGTGTAAGTTGCACATATTTCAGAGGTGACAAATATTCAACATCGGGAGTATGATGTCCGTTTTGGCTTCTGTGTATAGTTTTACGGCGTGGTCGAAGAAAACTTTAATTTTCCAAGAAAAATTTTATTTTCAGACGAAGAAACATTCACTTCAAAGGGGGACCTTAAGGTCGAAAAATTGTAGGTGGTAGACCACTGAAAACCCAAAATTTATTGTTGAAAGTAATAATTATAGTGTGGTGTGGAATTTTAGATACGAAAATACAGACAGGTTTATCAGACTTTCTAGATAATCTTTCTTTAATGGAAAGAAGGCACATGTACGTTCAACAGAATGACGCTAGTGTTCACTCTACCCCTGATGTTACGAACTGTTCACAACAGGAAATCGGCACCCAGTGGATGGCCCGATTCGAAGAAAATCCCTGGCCTGCCAGATCTCCCGACCTTTCACCCTTAGACTTTTTTTGTAGGTGTACTTAGAAAATGCTGTTTGGAAAAAACGGCCTTTTAAAAGAATCTTTCAAGATAACTGCAATCTGGAACAATATTATGTGTGGAGCGAAATGACGGACATTCGGAGTTTTAATACCTATTTAACATTTTTAAATTAAATTACTTTTATTGTTTTCATTGTTATTCACGAAACAGTTTAGTACTTAAGACGTACTTTTTAGTGTTCCGCACGGAACACTTATAAGATGACTTCGGTGTCTGTCTGTCCGTCTGTCTGTCTGTCACATTCGATTTTCTCCGAAACTATTTATCATAGAAAGTTGAAATTTGGTAATAATATAGGAATTGATGGCTTCATCAGAGCTATGTAGTTTTGAAAGTTAAATTTTGACTTAAGAGTTTAGTTTTGAGGAGTGAAATCGGAAGTGAAAAAAAAAAATTTTACTAGGTCTCAAATGAAAGCTTGTGAAACCACGGATAAAATATATATATATATATATATATATATATATATATATATATATATATATATATATATATACATATATATTTATATATATATATATATATATATATATATATATATATATATATATATATATGATGTAATACTTGCTCACACTTTTCTTTGTATTATTTTTAAAAAATCGTGAAAAATCACTGTCCCCCTCCCTTATCTCGAAACGTACTGATTAAAATTTTTTTTAAAAATTTCGGAATATTCTCTATGGGGTGTAGATTGAACAAAAATTATCACGAGTGCATTACCTTTAATAATTTATCTGGTATATAAAAAAACAAAAATATCAAGGTAATCAGTTTTCAGTAAAGATTGGAAACAAACTTTGTTGAAAACTCATTTGGGGTATGTTTTGTGAAATCACTGATCATTTTATACCTCCGTAATAATTTTTTTTATTTTTAAAGCAATCAACGTACGGAACACTAATTGCGGAAGTTCAACTTGCACTTGACCGGTTTTTTAGAAGATACAATTGAATGCTCTAATAAAGCATCAAAACATTTGTAAAAATAGGTGAGGTTTGTGTCTAGCATCTAGGAGTATTTTGATTTATAAAATATAGATAAGGTCATCGAGTGGGGTGTCAAAGGAAAACTTGTAAAAACGCGATTTTAAAAATATATATAATATAATACTTGCGCACAGTTTTCTTCGTATTACTTTTAAAAAATTGCAAAAAATCGCTGTCTCCCCCTTTATCTCGAAAAGTACTAATCAAAAAATTTTGAAAAAATTCTGGAATATTCTTTACAGGGTGTAGATTGAAAGAAAGTTATCACAAGTGTAACCTTTAATTTTTTATCTGGTATATAAAAAAAAAATTTCAAGGTCATCAGTTTTCAGTTTTTTTATTCCTCTGTAATAAAAATCAACGTACGAAATACTAATTGCACAAGTCCGACTTGCACTGGGTCGGTTATTTTAATTATTTGTCCTAGTTGTGAAAAAAACAAAAAAATATTTTTAATTATGATCAAAGCAAAATAAATTTAACTTAATTAAACTTCTTAGATAAAAAAAAAAATTGAATATTAAAAAAGCGATTTTAATTTATTTTATGTACGAGGCTGGTTTGAAAAGTCCGTGCAAAGTCCGAGAGATGGCACCACCGGCGCGTATCGAGGTCATGTTTAGTTAGTAGCATCTCTTGAATGAACGCACACCAAGTTTCACCCATATTGGTATATTTCTTTGTGTTTGGCATTCGTGTGAATCAAGAAAGTCCAGTGATTTTCAAGAAATGGACGAAAAAGAATTTCGTGTGGTGATTAAACATTACTTTATGAAAGGCAAAACGCCTCAGGAGACTAAAGAGAAGCTTGATAAACATTATGGTGACTCTGCACCTTCAATTAGAACAGTTTATAAGTGGTTTCAAAATTTTCGGACTGGCCATATGGGCACAAGTGACGCTGAACGTTCTGGACGGCCTGTGGAGGTTACGACTCCAGAAATCATTGATCAAATCCATGGTATGGTGATGGATGACAGAAGAGTTAAGGTGTGTGAGATTGCTAGTGCTGTGGGCATCTCGACTGAACGGGTACATAATATTTTGCATAAACATTTGGACATGAAAAAGCTATCCGCAAGATGGGTGCCGCGATTGCTCACGCTTGACCAAAAACGGAATCGTGTGAAGTGTTGCAAGGATGGTTTGCAGCTGTTCCAGAAGAATCCGGAGGACTTTAAGCGTCGTTTTGTCACTGTGGATGAAACATGGATACATTACTATACTCCTGAGACCAAACAACAATCTAAACAATGGGTTACCAAGGGGGAATCTGCACCAAAAAAGCCGAAGACCGTTCCTTCGGTCGGAAAGGTTATGGCGACTGTCTTTTGGGATTCGCAAGGGATAAACCTCATCGACTATCTGGAAAAGGGTAAAACTATTACAGGTGAATATTATTCATCGTTATTGGACCGTTTGAAAACCGAGCTGCAAGAAAAACGCCCGCGATTGGCCCACAAGAAAGTCCTTTTCCATCACGACAACGCACCAGCACACACCTCAGCAGTTGTAGTCGCAAAATTAATGGAAATAGGTTTCCAACTCCTTTCACATCCCCCCTATTCTCCAGACTTGGCTCCCTCGGACTACTATTTGTTCCCCAATTTGAAGAAATGGCTGGCGGGACAAAGATTTTATTCAAACGAGGAGGTGATTGCAGACACTAATGGATATTTTGCAGACTTGGACAAATCCTATTATTCGGAAGGGATCAACAAACTAGAACATCGTTGGACGAAGTGTATAAGCCTAAAAGGAGACTATGTCGAAAAATAAAAAAGGTTTACCCCAAACACATAAGTAGTTTTTATTTTTGCACGGACTTTTCAAACCAGCCTCGTAAATGCTTAAAACTTTACAAATAAAATTTAAGCCAAATTTTAAATATTTTTACTCTTTGAGTTTTTCGCGATATTCTGTCAATTAATATAACTTTTCATGATTCCATATCAGTTTATTCAAATTTCCCGCTGTAACAACGATCACGTGATATGCATCAAAAACAGTTTTTAGGCTATTGGATATACAGAACTGATCACCTGAAAAAGAAAATTGGATACCCTAATAATAAAAAATTTTCTCAAATGTTCCCGTACGCTGTATAATATCCTCGATAATTTCTAAATAAGGACTGTATTCTTATATTATACCTATAAACTCCCCACTGTAGAAAATATGTATTTTAACCTCATTTACTTAAGACTAGAAAAACTAAAAAATAGCTTTTTTTCTATTTTAAGACACACCGTAATTTAATAATGGAAAAATCGTACTATCATTAATTAGGGGAAATTATGTGTATATTTAATTTCCCAGAAAATCGAACAAAAAGTATAGTGGTTCAGGTTTAATTAATGAAAATAAAAAAGAAGGGCCCCAATTGGTTTAAGTCTATTGTGGCGAAACAATCATTTATTGTCATCCCATTGGAAAACTTGGAAATTAATGGATATGGAGCGTTTTGTGTTAGGCCCTGGTGAAAGGAAGACGTGGTTAAAAAGGCCACAAAAATTTACTTTGTTCACTTTTTGTTCTCGAATTAGATTTTATGGGTGAGATTACGGGGTGTTTTAAAAATACAAAATAATTTTTATAATATTAAAGAATAACAATTTCGTGTAGCGGTAATAAAATTTATTTGGGATAACAACTCACGTGCACGTTCTGTCTTGGGTCCTCTGTTATATATGTAAATTACTTGCCATTAAACATCGATACAGGTCATGTAACTATGTATGCGGATGACACTACCATTGTGACAGCATCTAAAACTGTGGATGGTCTGTTTGATGCTGTTACAGGTCTATGCAGGAATATAGAAGAAACGGACTAATATTAAATACTGAAAAAACAGTCTATATGAATATATTCAATAGGAAGTCTCTAGCGGTTGGATTTGACGATTCCCTTGGGGTAAATTTTGTGGAGAGGGCTAAGTTCTTGGACATTTTTGTGGATGCTCAGCTTTCTTTTAGGGATCATATAGACCATGTACGCTCAAAATTAAGTTCATCATACTTCGCGATTTTGAGCTTGAAAAAAGTACTCTTAACTGTGAGGGACTCTTGGCTGTGTATTATGCTTTGGCTTTCGGCCATCTGTGTAACAATGGTGTGTCCTGGGGTCTTGCTGGTGAAAAATGTAACCGTGTTTTTGTGAGCTAGTAGAGAATAATTCGTCTAATAATTAAACTTGGCTTTCGTGAAAGCTATAGGGATATATTCATAAATAACCGAATTCTGACCTTCCCATGTCTATACATATTGCGCTGTTTAACTTTTGTAAACAAAAACAGACACTTTCTTGAGGTGCTGGGATCTACAAATAAGTATAACATAAGGAGTAACAGTTTACTAGTTATACCCAGTCACAAATCAACTTTCTTTGAAAACTCTCCCCTCTACAGATGCATCAGCCTTTGCAATGGATTGCCTGCAGGACTGCGAGCTATGCGTGACACGAGATTTGTTTTTGGGGTTAAGTTTCTTTTACTGGGCAATGCCTTTTACTCAGTAAGTGATTTCTATAAGAGCTGATGATAGATAAAGGGATCCCGGTTGTAAAGTTTTGTGAAATTTTTTATTTACATATGTATGTGTTTAATTTAACTTTGACTTTTCTACATTACTTTGTATGTATTTATGTATGTACACTCTGTTGTATTTAAACGGTAATATATGTAATATTATTATTATTATTATTAAACAAAGCATCTGTCAATTTAAAAAAGAAATAAAAGTCAGTATCTGGCTTCTATGATGGTTATAAAGGACTACGTACATTTTGAATA
The DNA here is from genome assembly GCA_019049505.1 of Pachyrhynchus sulphureomaculatus. Classification (NCBI taxonomy): domain Eukaryota; kingdom Metazoa; phylum Arthropoda; class Insecta; order Coleoptera; family Curculionidae; genus Pachyrhynchus; species Pachyrhynchus sulphureomaculatus. Next base: position 90,896,314 of record CM032452.1, on the reverse strand, counting down.
AAAGATGGTTTTCGGCGAATTACTACGAAAATTATGCCAGAATCTAGTTCAAAATCCAATTCATAGGCATAAGTCTAAGGACTGGAAAATTCATTGGGAGAATCGTGAATTTACTCAACAGTTTCGGGTCTTTTTGAACAGTCTATTAGTCAAAATTTAACTAAATCCACCAGTCCCTTGGCCAGATGATACTGTTGCAACAACACCAGTTAAGAAAGCTCACTTGTTAGCTGAATTCTTTGCTTTACATTCTACTGTCAATTTCCAAGGAAAAACACTATAAACTATGCCCATAGTGCAGGCAAGGATGCTCGATATTGTCTCCGGGCAGCGTATCATAAAACGTATTTTAATGAAGCCTGGCACAAACCCGAACTACCAGCAATTTTTGGCAGATTTTTCGACCTAGCCTACAGAAATGGAATATTTCCTTCTTGGTGAAATTACATTACAGTTCAGATTAGTTGAGGTTACGTTACAGTTCAGTCGATGACCAAAAAAGTCAAGAGCCTTGCCAAACAAATACCGATTAGTCGTATTGCTTGTAACAATATCAAAAATTTTGGAAAAGGCTATCAATCAGCTTCTTCTAAAATATTTAGAAGGATTCAATATCATTAGCGATCATCAGCTTTGTTAAACAAAGATCAACAGGTGATTTTATAACTTATGTAACACATTTTTGGGACCACACACTTGAACATTTTAGAGAATCTCGAGAGGTTGTACTTGATATTTCCAAGGTATTTAACTGTATGTGGCATGACAGATTGTTGACTAGGTTCCGCTCTTAGGATATGTCTGAAAGTTTTGCTTATGGCTCTCGCATTTTCTCAGAAAGCGTTCTTTACGAATGGCAGTGAATTTCTTTCTAATACCTTCGCTATCAACGTATGTTATGTCTGCCCCAAGGCTCCATACTGTCTCCTACTCTCTTTCTTATTTCCATTAACGATCTGCTGGATAGTACCAGAAATCTAATTTACAGCTTTGCAGATGACAATACGCTTGTTCCTTCATTCACTTTAAACGCCCAAACATCGACTAATCACGCAAGTATCCGCAGAGAACGGGAAGTTGTTCAACTTACCAAAGACCTACAAGAAATTGTATTTTGCGGTGACAGGACAGTTTTCAAGCAGTCTTTTATGTGGGGAACCTAATATTTTCGAATGTTTTGTCTAAGACTGTGTTTTTCACTGAGTATAATTTACAGCGATTCGAGTCATTGAAAGACATTCCGGTGCGACTGGGATTGTTGTTGGAGAATGTTTGACGTTATTTGAAAAATGGTAATTACCGAACAAAGGTCGATCGTCGTGCTGTCATTTGCCGTCGACGGTTCGCGTCCGTCGCGAGCAACGGGATAGCCACCTATTCGATGACCTCACCACACGCACCATTATCCGTCATCCGAACTCCGTTAAATTCCACATGTCATTCTCGCGCATTTATTTATACCTACAGCTTCACTCTACACCCTTTATCTTCAGTTAGTTGTACCTTCGTTTTATTTATTTTCCTCGTTTCTTGTGGTTTTCAGAGCGTATCTAAAATAGGCCACCAACAGCTAGTAGCTGACCTGCACATTGACCTCTAGGGTATCGTTTCTCCTCTGTAACAAGTTGCCAGTGGCCCTTTTACTTTGTGAGTCCAAAGAGTAGAGCCCGAGGTTTGACCGTTGGATAACTGAAGATAATATATTTTATCGTTTAATAATAATATATAAATCCATCTTATGTTTTAAACTAAAAAATGAAAATACAAAATAGACAAGCGGATATACAGAATCTACTTTCGCGTCTCTAAAAGCCGGTACTGCTCGTAAATAAAAAATAAATTGCTGTCCAGCAATATAGTTTTTAATAAACTTTAGCTTAGGTTTTACATTTTATTATTATTACATCCGAGAGAGACGTAATAATTTGCTCTTTCGATCAACCATAAAAATTCTTTCGCTTGATATTAAGACTGCCAAGGACTGGTAGTAATGCTTCATAAAGTTAACACGAAATAATTGATTATTGATTCAGGTATTAACAAAAGGTTAATTTAAAATAGAGTTCCTTTAGTTCGATTATAGATGAAAAACCTTGTTAAGAGCATAAAGCTATTTTATACAATACAAAATACGATAAAAAAGTTCTAATAGAAACCATAATTCAATACAAAGGGCTACAAAATGTATATATATATAATATATATATATATATATATATATATATATATATATATATATATATATATATATATATATATATATATATATATATATATATATATATATATATATATATATATATATATACATATATATATATATATATATATATATATATATATATATATATATATATATATATATATATATATATATATATATATATATATATATATATATAGATATATATACGAGGCTGGTTTGAAAAGTCCGTGCAAAAATAAAAACTACTTATGTGTTTGGGGTAAACCTTTTTTATTTTTCGACATAGTCTCCTTTTAGGCTTATACACTTCGTCCAACGATGTTCTAGTTTGTTGATCCCTTCCGAATAATAGGATTTGTCCAAGTCTGCAAAATATCCATTAGTGTCTGCAATCACCTCCTCGTTTGAATAAAATCTTTGTCCCGCCAGCCATTTCTTCAAATTGGGGAACAAATAGTAGTCCAAGGGAGCCAAGTCTAGAGAATAGGGGGGATGTGAAACGAGTTGGAATCCTATTTTCCATTAATTTTGCGACCACAACTGCTGAGGTGTGTGTGCTGGTGCGTTGTCGTGATGGAAAAGGACTTTCTTGTGGGCCAATCGCGGGCGTTTTTCTTGCAGCTCGGTTTTCAAACGGTCCAATAACGATGAATAATATTCACCTGTAATAGTTTTACCCTTTTCCAGATAGTCGATGAGGATTATCCCTTGCGAATCCCAAAAGACAGTCGCCATAACCTTTCCGGCCGAAGGAACGGTCTTCGCCTTTTTTGGTGCAGATTCCCCCTTGGTAACCCATTGTTTAGATTGTTGTTTGGTCTCAGGAGTATAGTAATGTATCTATGTTTCATCCACAGTGACGAAACGACGCTTAAAGTCCTCCGGATTCTTTTGGAATAGCTGCAAACCATCCTTGCAACACTTCACACGATTCCGTTTTTGGTCAAGCGTGAGCAATCGCGGCACCCATCTTGCGGATAGCTTTCTCATGTCCAAATGTTAATGCAAAATATTATGTACCCGTTCAGTCGAGATGCCCACAGCACTAGCAATCTCACGCACCTTAACTCTTCTGTCATCCATCACCATATCATGGAGTTGATCAATGATTTCTGGAGTCGTAACCTCCACAGGCCGTCCAGAACGTTCAGCGTCACTTGTGCCCATGTGACCAGTCCGAAAATTTTGAAACCACTTATAAACTGTTCTAATCGAAGGTGCAGAGTCACCATAATGTTTATCAAGCTTCTCTTTAGTCTCCTGAGGCGTTTTGCCTTTCATAAAGTAATGTTGTTTTCAAACGGTCCAATAACGATGAATAATATTCACCTGTAATAGTTTTACCCTTTTCCAGATAGTCGATGAGGATTATCCCTTGCGAATCCCAAAAGACAGTCGCCATAACCTTTCCGGCCGAAGGAACGGTCTTCGCCTTTTTTGGTGCAGATTCCCCCTTGGTAACCCATTGTTTAGATTGTTGTTTGGTCTCAGGAGTATAGTAATGTATCTATGTTTCATCCACAGTGACGACGAAACGACGCTTAAAGTCCTCCGGATTCTTTTGGAATAGCTGCAAACCATCCTTGCAACACTTCACACGATTCCGTTTTTGGTCAAGCGTGAGCAATCGCGGCACCCATCTTGCGGATAGCTTTCTCATGTCCAAATGTTAATGCAAAATATTATGTACCCGTTCAGTCGAGATGCCCACAGCACTAGCAATCTCACGCACCTTAACTCTTCTGTCATCCATCACCATATCATGGAGTTGATCAATGATTTCTGGAGTCGTAACCTCCACAGGCCGTCCAGAACGTTCAGCGTCACTTGTGCCCATGTGACCAGTCCGAAAATTTTGAAACCACTTATAAACTGTTCTAATCGAAGGTGCAGGGTCACCATAATGTTTATCAAGCTTCTCTTTAGTCTCCTGAGGCGTTTTGCCTTTCATAAAGTAATGTTTAATCACCACACCAAATTCTTTTTCGTCCATTTCTTGAAAATCACTCGACTTCCTTGATTCACACGAATGCCAAACACAAAAAAATAGACCAATATGGCTGAAACTTGGTGTGCGTTCATTCAAGAGATGCTACTAACTAAACATGACCTCGATACGCGCCGGTGGTGCCATCTCTCGGACTTTGCACGGACTTTTCAAACCAGCCTTGTATATATATATATATATATATATATATATATATATATATATATATATATATATATATATATATATATATATATACATATACATATATATATATATATATATATATATATATATATATATATATATATATATATATATATACATATACATATATATATATATATATATATATATATATATATATATATATATATATATATATATATATATATATATATATATATGTAACTTCTCTTTTGACTGGCTACTAAGTTAAGTTGGGAATGTGGAATCTTTGGCACAATGATACTACAGTCAATCATCGCTCCTGATGAAGCTAACATGGTTAGCGAAACGCGCGTCGAGTGCAAAAATAAAGTGTTTGGTGTAGTGGTGATATATACTGAGTAGTGGCTACTAAGAAAAAGGGAGAATATTGAGGTTGCAGTCGCAGAGGATTGGCCGAAAATTAACTACTTTTGTTTAATATCACGCTTTCGAATATCTATTTTATTCTTCCTCAAGATATCTGAAGTTACATTGTCCCTATAAGTATAATTTTACAATCAAAAAAGTAAACAAAACTTACAAAACGATGAGTTCAATCGTGTAATACATGTCGCCCTAAACAATGGTTCCGAATCTTAAGACTAAAAATTGCACAGCATTTTGTTATTTAGTTTCTGAATAATTCACTGAATAAAGAAAATAAAATATAAAGTTTTTTTTATTCTTTATTTTCCTTGTTCATTACGAGGAAAATTTCCATTGAAAAGAATCATATTTTGTTTCTGTATTATGGCGGGAAATCTATAGTACTGAACGGAAGAAAAGGGTTATATGTGAGAAATGTCAAGTGTCAGGATTGAAGAGCTTCCTTTTAATCAATTGCTAAAACACGGTTAATGGCAATGCGACTGAAGGTAATGGAATCGTAAGCAAGTAAGAGAGTACCAGGAAATTATGACCCACTGAATCAAGACGAGGAACTGCGAGGGTGGAAAATATTGAAGGATTAAAATTGCAAAATATTGAAGATTACGATCGATCGAATATAAGCGAAAATGGGGGTCTAATGAGTTGTTTGGCAAGGAGTTCTTTGTCAAATTTAAAATATAACAATAAATCGTAGAGAGATCTTCAGGGTCAGATCTTTTATTCATGTTTTTCGGATTGTTGTTGATTGCTACCATTTCAAGGAATTTTCTTTTTTGGTAATTCGGTTCAGTATACAAAATTGAAGCCTCTCCGTAATTCTTTCGGTGATCCTTTTTCATTACATGTTCTGCAAGAGATCATCAAGATATGCCTCTTCTACAATCACTTTTATGTGAAATAATACATCCTTTGAGGCTCCTAGAGGTTTGACCGACATAGGAAAGGTCACAGTCTGAACAAGGAAAGCTGTAAACAACGTTGCATTTTTGTTCAGTTCTGACAGGAGTTTTTTGTTTGGAATAGAGGAAACTAAGTTTGTTGTGAAGTTTCTTTGCAAATTTTATATTGTGATCTTTGAAAACATTAACCAAACGTGGAGTAAGGTCTTTATAATAAGGAAGGGTTCTAAAAATAATCTCATGATTATTGACAAGTTCGTTATTAGGTGGGGATGGGTTATTTTCATTAAATGGAAGGGGAGTAGAAAAAAGAAGTCTGTGAACCAACTTAGGAGGGTATGAATTTTCGATGAAGAGGGTTTTGGTTTCATTTAAACTTTCTTTTTTTAGAAAAGAGGGGTGTCTAAATCTTCGAACTCTAGATCCCATTGCTGACAAAATATTCATATATATATATATATATATACGAGGCTGGTTTGAAAAGTCCGTGCAAAGGCCGAGAGATGGCACCACCGGCGCGTATCGAGGTCACGTTTAGTTAGTAGCATCTCTTGAATGAACGCACACCAAGTTTCAGCCATATTGGTCTATTTCTTTGTGTTTGGCATTCGTGTGAATCAAGGAAGATTTTCAAGAAATGGACGAAAAAGAATTTCGTGTGGTGATTAAACATTACTTTATGAAAGGCAAAACGCCTCAGGAGACTAAAGAGAAGCTTGATAAACATTATGGTGACTCTGCACCTTCAATTAGAACAGTTTATAAGTGGTTTCAAAATTTTCGGACTGGCCATATGTGCACAAGTGACGTTGAACATTCTGAACGGCCTGTGGAGGTTACGACTCCAGAAATCATTGATCAAATCCATGATATGGTGATGGATGACAGAAGAGTTAAGGTGCGTGAGATGGCTAGTGCTGTGGGCATCTCGACTGAACGGGTACATAATATTTTGCATAAACATTTGGACATAAGAAAGCTATCCGCAAGATGGGTGCCGCGATTGCTCACGCTTGACCAAAAACGGAATCGTGTGAAGTGTTGCAAGGATGGTTTGCAGCTGTTCCAGAAGAATCCGGAGGACTTTAAGCGTCGTTTCGTCACTGTGGATGAAACATGGATACATTACTATACTCCTGAGACCAAACAACAATCTAAACAACGGGTTGCCAAGGGGGAATCTGCACCAAAAAAGGCGAAGACCGTTCCTTCGGCCGGAAAGGTTATGGCGACTGTCTTTTGGGATTCGCAAGGGATAATCCTCATCGACTATCTGGAAAATGGTAAAACTATTACAGGTGAATATTATTCATCGTTATTGGACCGTTTGAAAACCGAGCTGCAAGAAAAAACGCCCGCGATTGGCCCACAAGAAAGTCCTTTTCCATCACGACAACGCACCAGCACACACCTCCGCAGTTGTGGTCGCAAAATTAATGGAAATAGGATTCCAACTCGTTTCACATCCCCCCTATTCTCCAGACTTGGCTCCCTCGGACTACTATTTGTTCCCCAATTTGAAGAAATGGCTGGCGGGACAAAGATTTTATTCAAACGAGGAGGTGATTGCAGACACTAATGGATATTTTGCAGACTTGGACAAATCCTATTATTCGGAAGGGATCAACAAACTAGAACATCGTTGGACGAAGTGTATAAGCCTAAAAGGAGACTATGTCGAAAAATAAAAAAGGTTTACCCCAAACACATAAGTAGTTTTTATTTTTGCACGGACTTTTCAAACCAGCCTCGTATATATATATATATATATATATATATATATATATATATATATATATATATATATATATATATGCCAAACTGATAAAAATGAGAAATTATCAGACAATTTAGAAAAACTTTTACATTTATGATTCACTAATCTCGTAACGAAATGCTTAGAGCAAATATTAGATTTTTACCAGCTACGAAAACGGGCTTGTTTCAGAAATAGATACGATATAAATGACCACCTACAAATAATACTGATTCCCGTATAAAAATCGATTAAATATAGTAAACCGATAGTATTGATATTTGACTCGGTAGAGATATGGGCACTCCTTAACGCCTTAAGTAATAGCAGAAACGACGAAAGTTACACAACTCTTCTTGAACGCATATGTAAAAATCCCAGATCACAAATAATGCTTGAAGAAAAAACAAATAAAATTAAAAGAGGAATTAGACAAAGCGACTTAATATCTCCCAAGCTATTCACAAGGAGTTAAAATCGTTAAAGTGGGAAAAGAAAGGAATACTAATAGACGGTAAACGATTAAATCACTTAAGGTTCGCAGATGATGACACTCTGATCGGCAACCCAAAAGAAGAATTACATGAAATGCTGATGGAATTAAATAACAAGTCTCGAGAAATTGGTCTAAAAATAAACTTCACCAGAACCAAATATTTGAACAAAGAAACTAATGATAACAGCCAGGAACTAATAATAGAAGGTGAAAGAATAAGAAAGTTTCATCTGTTTACAATCCACATTTAAACTGAACATTCCAAATACAATAAAAGCCAAAGTGTTCGATCAATATGTACTGCCGGTATTAACTCTAATCTCTGAAGTCTCTGGAACAACTCTGTTGGTCATGAAGAACAGTTCTATCTAACAGACCACGTTCACCCTCCATCTAAAGCATTGAAAGCAGCTTGACTATTTCAGAGAATATAGATTTCTCGGTTGCGGTAGTCCCGTCTAATATTCTCGTGAAAACATATTTTTATGGCTTGAATTCCTGCCGGGAATATATTTTACACTTGTCCCTTGTGGATACTAATGGCAGATATTGGCTTACACATCAAAGATCCATGTCATGACAAATTTAGTCACCAGTAATAACATAAAAAACGATAAGAAGAAGATGGAACAACCATTTCCTTGGGATATGATATAAGCGTTAGCAGGAAGAATCAAACATCTAGTATTAATAGTCGCAGTGGGTAGTCTTTGACAAATTAGGGAAATTTGCAAACGTGTCTGAATAGAAAGATCTACTAAAGTTACTTTATCAATATAATAAGAGTAACGTAGAGAGGAATAAAAATGACTATAGTAGGAATACGAAGATCTGACAAAATACCAAACACAATAATTAGAGTGAGAATAAGAACCATAGATATGATTATGTATATAACATCAAGTAAGAGAGATGAAAAGACCATACAACTCGAATGCCTGATAACAGAACACATGGACGAAAAGGTTAACTGAAAGGCGACATAGAGCAGATAAAAGAAGCAGGAGCATACAACTACCGAGATTGAGATATGACATAAAGAGAGCAGCTAATAACTCTATAAATAGCGTTCAAAACAGAAACTACTGAGACACTAGAGGAGGTATGCTATATATTTAGCAGTGGAGACAAATGGCTGATCGATTATGATAATGGATCATTATTATCTTTGTTCTAGAAGTTGCCCAGTAGCTGACAACTCAATCAACTAAACTTTAAGACTATTTTGGTGAAAAACTTCTATAATAGTCCAGGTGATGGTTTGACTTATCTGAAAGTATTTTAATCTCAGGACGGAAGTATAATTGTTACAAATCTGATAATTTTAGTTTCCATTCTAGGTTTTGCATCTATAATGTAATAAAAAAGGTTCTGAACTACTTTTATGGATGCTGACAGTCATGATAGTAGGCCAAAAGCTAAAAAAGGAAAATCGTATTTATGCTTCTCTTACATTAGACCTAGCGGTTTGGTCAACTACACTATTTTAGAATTTCTCAAGTCAAAGACGAGCAAAATTCATAAGTGTATGTATAATTCCATAAAGATATGCGCAAATATTTTTCAAGTAAAAGAGTTTACATAAAGTTGCCCAAGGTAATGTATGTTTTCCTCAGTGGAACTCTTATACGAGATTCGGAATATTCCCGAATTTTCCCTGAGGAAATTCAAGGGTATAGAGGATATGGCTAAAAAAATGTGTTATGTTTACAATGTTATTATATGTAAAAGGTATACTAGCTTCTTTCAGGGTAAGAAAAGATATATTCTTCTAGTATGCGAGATTCCATTTTCCACTTTATATTTTTGATGTAAATAAGACAGCCTATTTAAAAATATATTTCACGACCTCTCTTGTGTAATTTGGTAAATAGAGAAGGCAAAGAAAATTTCTTGTGGTTTGGTTCTATAAATTATCACTTTCTATTATTTTTTTTAAACTTAACTAATGTTTAAAATAAATATTTGCATTGAGTTACTGAGGCAAAGCAGTATTTTGCCAAATTTCTTATCTCTCGTTATAATAAATTATGTATTAATTTTGCCACAGATATTATTTAGAATTCTTTAAATCAAAGGAATGAAACATTGTATAATTTTTTGGCTATTTGCAATATTAACAGGGATAGAGGACAACACAAAAAAAAATTATAATGAAGAGGGCACTTAAGAGAAGAGAACAAAATGGAGATTCAGAGGGATTAAGAAAGTTAAATAAGAGAATCTCAAAAGAGGTACATACGGAAGGACATAAGAAAATATAACACAGAGATTATACAATGAACAATTAAAGAAAATAAAAGCATGAAAGTGTTCAGAAAGGGATTAACAGATGGAAGAAAAGAAATACACAAACTTAAAGAATAAAATAAAACGACAAACAGGGTAAGACTTGCAGAAATTGCAGAAGAATTCTATAGAAACCTATATACAAGTCAATAAAGAGAGTCAACAAACAAAACTTCGAAATCACAAATACATTAGCTGATCAACCAAGATTCAGATGAATTACCGGGGATAACACTGGAAGAAGTAAGGGTTTCTCTCAGAGAAATAAAAAATAATAAAGTTCCCGGAGAAGATAATTGAAGCTATAAAAATTTGGGGGCGAAGGCTTGTTGAGGGTTGTAGTTTCCCTTTTTAACCTCTGTTTGAAAGATATCCTAATCCCAAGCAAATCGATGAACGCAGTGACGGTCCTCATTCATAAAAAAGGAGACATAACCGACCTTAAAAATTATAGACCGATCAGTTTGCTCTCCCATTTGTATAAGTGGCTCACCAAAATAATAACAAAGCGCCTAGACCTAGAACTAGATTGTTATTAATCACGCACAAACCATCAAAATCCTTGTAGAGAAATCCATAGAATACAACAAACCATTTGTATTAGTATTTGTGGATTTTAAAAAAGCTTTTGACACCATGAAGTTGCCGGCGATACTGTCTGCCCTGCAGCAAATGAGAATAAACTACAGATATACTCAGTTAACTAAATTCATTTATAATAACGCAATAACAAGAGTAAGACTCCATGAATCCACAAGTAAATTCCGAGTGGAACGTGAAATCAGACAAGATGATATAATCTCTCCTAAACTTTTTACAGCTGTGTTAGAAGATACTTTTAAGGAACTTAATTGGGATCGAAAAGGCATAAACATAGATGGCCAATAGTTAAATCACCTGCACGTTGTCGATGATATTGTCATAATAGCCGACAATCTAGAAAATACCCAAATGCTTACCCAGTTGCAAATAACATCAGAAATATTGGTCAAAGTATTAACGTTCAGAAAACCAAGTTTATAACTAATCTAGTTACGAACAGTAATATGAAATTTAACGAAAGTGAGGTGGAGTACATCCAAAATTATAAGTACTTGGGTCATGAATTACAAATTGGCAAAGATAACCAAACCCGTGAGATACACCGTCGTGTGGATTTGGGATGGACGGCTTTTGGGAAGCTGAGAGATATCGATGGTGTAGAAGATTAATAGAATTGAGACCTAAATAAGACAAAAGGAACAGAGGTAGACCACCAACAAGATGGAGCGATGACATCAGAAGAGTGGCAGGAAATTGGGTTAACACCGCTCAGGACAAAGATTAGTGGAAGGTTTTAGAGGAGGCTTATATCGAGCAGTGGATGAGGACGGCTGATGGATGAGAGGATGAAAGTAGTGCGAATCATTAAATATTGTATAGTTTTAATATTATTAGAATAGTTTTGCGTGGTTTTTGGTTGGAATATTTATAAAGATTTTAGCTAATCATTTACAGGAAAAGATATACAAGATGAAAGGAATGGAGTAGAGAGTTAGAAGGTTGGTTGCTCAGTTATCATAATATACTTCTATCTCAGTGTGCTTGCTTTTACATTATTCCCAATTTTACCAGAAATAGCATGTAGAAGCGATTGAAAGCTGGCTACAGAGTGAATACTAAAACAAACAGTTAAATTGGTCGAAATTTACTTACCTCTGGCATAGTAGGTAATTGTTTTACTCCCATTGCTAAAGGGAAAGCATTATATCCAGAAATTTTCGTTTTTCTTTACATTTTAGTGTCTTTAGATCGGACAAAATGTATACTGCCGTTTTCATCGGTCAGTCCAACCCGATGTTTGGTTGCCGGTCTGTATAATATTTGAAGTAGGCATAAAACCTATAGTTTTTGAGTGATATCGTTTTAAGGGAAGAGGCTAAAAGGGGTGGGTGTCGATATGTTGAATGATTTTATACAGATTGTGGAAATTTATATTTTCTTTACTTGAGAAGGTCAAATTCAATACTTATTTTACAACTACATGTTTGCAACGAAAAATCACTTTACCTATTCTGACGATTCTAAAGAGGAATATTTGTTGAAATCAAAAACAGAATTTTGAAAGAGATGCGTGTGTTTTTAGATAAAATTCACTTAGGAAAGAATTGCTTGTGGTATTATAAGCTGTACCCTAAGGATCGTTCAAACAAGATGTAGAAAATTTTCGTATTCTCCCAAAGGAAATTTAGTGGTGTAACGGAAATTCGTAAGGGAAAATATGTCATGTTTACTATAAGCTTATATGTAAATATACTAGCAATTTTCTGCGTATATTGCAAAAGTATTACGTTCAACGTACGTACGTCCCAAACGCTATTTGAAAATTCTCTTTAGGAGCATTGTGTGGAAGTTTTTAATTTCAAGAATTTACCATATTTTGCCTTTATTGAATGCGTGTAAGCCGCTTTTAGTGTTTAAGGTTTTTGTATTCTTCAAGTTGCCATATCTATTAATAAATACTTTTAACTCTTAACTCTAGTAGCAGCGTTCTTTCTTGCGGCCTCTAGGCAGGTTTTAGAGTCGTATTGATATTAGAATAGACTGTTTCCTGTGTCCAGCTGGCACCAAAACTACTTTAGTGATTTATAACGTACTATAAAAAGGATATTCTCGGCACTTACATATGAATCTATGTGTCTGCGATGTTCTACAAAGTGACTGAGTATATTTTATTGGGGGTTTCTTTTAAACGGTTTTACAGAGATAGTTCGAAAGTATAAAATTTGATTAAAAATTTAAAATGGTGAGCGTAAATAACGGATTACTTTTGAATTTAATTAATAATTGGTATTGAAGGGTTTTTGAGGTCACATATTAGTGCAGTGTCTTAAGGATTTTGACCTCAGAATCAATTACTTTAAATGAATTAGACCCCTTGAATTATAATTTTTAGACGAAATTCTAGAAAGTTAGCGACTTATTTTCGGATGCTATTAATTTTTTTCAGTACAGTAGAACCTCGATTAACCGAGTTGCGATTATTCGAGCTCCGGATTAACCGAGCCAATCTAAGAACCTGATTATCCAAGGTACGCGCGTCTATGCTGCGTATTAACCGAGCTTCTAAAATATGTATGTACATATTTCCATTTAAAATCGTCGGGGCCTTCGGGGAATCCCCCTGGCCCGTGTGAGGGGTTCTCCTATTTATGTTTTTGGACACTTTCAGCATGTAAATTTGCGTGAATACAGTGCGTTTATAGCGTTTACTACGGAGAAGTACGAGTATACTCACATAATTTATTTGGTTGGAGTTCTGGCAGTTAAGAGTAATTAATACGAACTGATTTGTTTGAATTTTTGTTTGTCGTATTATAATGGAGCAAAACAAGCGTAAAAGAATCGTCGTTCCTATTGAAGAAAAATTAAAAGCCATCAGAAGAATTGAAGCAGGAGACACAAATAAAATTGTTGCACGAGATTATGGCGTAGGTGAGGTAACAGTTGGAGATTGGAAAAGAAACCGCACAAAAATAGAAGAGTGGTGCATAAATCAAGCCTCCTCGTCCTCAGGAAGAAAATCAATGAAAACTGGCGACTATGAAAAGGTTAACGAAGCTTTATTCATGTGGTTTAACCAACATAGATCAAAAGGTGTGCCTCTGTCAGATCCAATTTTACAACAGAAAGTAATAATGATTAGTAGGCAATTCCCAGAGATAGATCAGTTTACCCCCAGTTCTGGATGACTTGACCGCTGGAAATAATGATACGGTGTACGACAACTGACTGTATGTGGTGAAAAACTTTCTGCTGATCTGTCATAAATTGAGAAGTTTAAGCAGCACTTTAAAAAGCAAATCGAAGATTGTGGATACACATGTGATCAAATTTACAACTGTGACGAAACTGGTCTGAATTATAAAAATACTTCCATCAAAAACATTGGCATCTCGACAGGAAAAATCAGCTCCTGGGCACAAACGAAGTAAGGAAAGATTAACTATAATGGTATGTTCCAATGCATCTGGCAAGCACAAAATCCCACGTCCAAGAGCTTTAAAAGACATCTCACCCAAAGTCCTACCAGTCTATTACAAAAGTCAGAAGAGCGCATGGATGGATGCGACCTTATTTACTAACTGGTTTGAAGAAGAGTTAGTGCCATCTGTGACTAAATTTTTGAACAGAAACCGTCTTCCTATTAAAGCAATTTTGTTAATGGATAATGCCCCCTCTCCCCCTGGAGAAGAACTTCATGTGTGCGAAATTATTGTAAAATTTTTTCCTTCAAATGTAACCAGCATAATGCAACCAGTGGATCAAGGCATCCTCGAAAACATTAAAAAAAATTATAGGCGTTTATATCTTGAACATCTGTTAGAATACACAGAAAAGGAGGATATTATCAATGGAATGAGAAAGGTTGCTCTGAAAAATGTTATTTACTGGATAAGTCAAGCTTGAAATTCTGTGCGTACTACCACTATTCAATAATCTTGGTCAAAAGTTATTGATTTTGAGGACTATAATGACAGTGAAGATGATACTCCATTAAATGAATTAGCTTTGAAATTGAGAAGCCATGGAGAAATGTCCTGTTCAAATTTTGACAGCGAGATAGAAGAAAAAGAAAAAAGTTTATTTGAATTAATGCAAAAATTAAAAGGTTGCGAAAATGCGACAAGAGAAGATGTTGTTGAATGGATTACAGCAGATGATTTAGAAGAAGAAATGAGACTGGAAGAAATAACGAATGCCTTTCAGGAAAAAAATCAGATGACGATGACGATGACGAAGCGGCGGTGGATGAACTAAGATCTCTCATCAAGAAGGTTTTGCTTCTTTGGAAAAAGCTTTGAGGTATATCGAACAACAACCAGAGGCAACCCCAGCGGATTTGCTTTTTCTTAATAGATGGAGAAACATTGCAGCGAGAAAAAGAAGATGCAATATGAAATACAAGCGCATAGATACCTATTTCACTGTTTTATAATGTATGTACCTATTTATATGTTAAAAACGTTAATACATCGGTTTAAAGTATTGGTGTTTATTTTTTGAATGAATAAAAACAAATACGGATTATCCGAGTTTTCAGTTATCCGAGGAGGGTGCCCCCCACGTTACCTCGGATAACCGGGGTTATTGAAATTTTTTCATTTTAAAAAATAATATTTTTTGAAATTTTGCTGGTGTAACCATCATTTAACAACAATAGACATTAGGAAACATCCTTTTAAGACGCGAGGTCTTCTAAAAAGGTAGTTTTTTTTTATTGTTTACCTCTCTGCCTGAGTAGGTATTTTATCCTTTTTCATATAATCATATGAGTACATCGACAAGAATGTCGTAATACCCGTCAACGTTGTCCAGGAGCCGAAATATATATTTTTGTATTTCATTTTTAGACAACGCGTGGCCAGGCCAAACATACTTAAATAAATTAATAAATAAAGTATACCGACCTGCCGGGATTTGCACCTGAGACCTTCTACACCGCGAACAAGTTACTACGTCCCGGAGCCACGGGCCGCCACAAGTAGAAACAAGGAGCAGATAGCAAAAAAAATGGAGAGGATAACGACAGATGTTACTGTACCATTGTTTTTCGTTTAAATCAGTATGGAAAAAGCAATGCATGGATGAGATTAACGAATAAAATTATCATGCATTTTATGAGCTGTAGGAAGGCCTGTAAGTTGGCACAAGAGCCACACATAGGCAAAAGTAACGACTCATATCGCCATTGAATTGTTCTGGGCAGTTTAGGATCGCTACATGAAAAAATTCCTGAAGAGCATGGTCCATTGAGTAATATGCTGACCCTAATATAGGTAGCGTGACGTGCTTTTAGAGGAATCAAGCGGGAGAGAGTTGGATATAGTATGGGGCTTGGGATGCATGGATATTGATAGTGAAAGTGTCGGTAAGAACTCGAGAGCCATAAGCAAGATAAACACTTTCGATTTTTAATAATTGCTACTGAAACATTTTGAGTTTGCACTTCAAATTTGCTGATTGGAGTATCAGTATCAAAACTCTCGAATAAAACATGTTCTATACTAAAAACTAATTAAGACGTACTCAAAAACCTGTTCGTTAAGTGACAATATCTAAAAAAAAGCAAGAAGACCTTGCCAAACAACTATTGACCAGTTGCACTGCTTTCAATAATATCGAAAGTCATGGAAAAGGCTATCAATCAGCGTCATCTAAAGTATCTTAAAGGATTCAACATTATTACTGACCAACAATATGGCTTTCGTAAACATAGATCAATAAGAGATCTTCTAACTTATGTAACACAGGTTTAGAACAATGCAATTGAACACTTTGGAGAATCTCGAGCATTGCTTTTGATATATCAAAGGCATTCGACCGTGTTTGGTACGACGGATTGTTGGCTAAGCTACGCTCTTCTGGTATGTCTGAAAGCTCGAGTGTGAGTCAATGGATTTCTTTCTTATACCTTCACTATGTGCACCAGACCTCCATCTGTCTCCTACTCTCTTTCTTATTTACATTAACGATCTGCTGGGAAAGACCCGGAATCCAATCTACAGTTTTGCAGATTACGTTTATCTCTTCATTCACTTTGAACGTTCGAACATCGGCGAAGTCAGACAAATATTCGCAGATAGTAGAAAGTCATTCAACTTAACAAAGACCTGGAAGAAATTCTATCTTGGGGTGACAGTAACCAAGTGGAATCTAACGCTATCAAAACCCAGGCAGCAGTTTTTCTAAAAAAGTTAACGTTGGTGAACTTGACATAGTTATATCGGGGCGCTCCATTCCTCTATCATCATCGTTCAATTTGTTGGGCGTTAATTTGGGAGCAAATATGTCTTGATACGAGCATGTTGCAAGCATAGCAAGGAGAGCTTCTCGAAAGCTGGAAATATTATTTCGAACGAAAAAACTTGACACTCCACAACTGTTAATTCTGTACAAAGCTCAAATTCGACCAACTATGGAATACTGTTCCCATGTTTGGGGCTCTATTCCCAACCATACACTGCATTTGTCAAGCTGTTCGCCTGACTGGAGACCCGAAACTGGCCGGCGGACGGCCTTGATTCGTTGGAACGTCGAAGAACGATTGGCGACTTAAGTCTATTCTACAAATATTTTCATGGGAAGTGTTTGATGGACGTAGCTCGCTTAATTCCTCCCAGAGCGGTGCATGCTAGAAATACAAGTCGCACTAATATTTCACATCCATATGAGATTCAGCTTGTTACTTCTCGTACAACCCTTTTCAAGCAGTTTTTGATATGGAGACTAGGGTTGCCAACATTTTTTTCTGATTATTATAGTATTTTCCAGAAAAAGCTATAAAAAATATAGTACACGTCAAAAAAATATGGTATTTTATGGAAAGTGTAAAGAAAAGACAATGGTATGTTTGCTACTTATTTATTTTTATAAAAACTATATTTTTTGTGTGCTTTATGACTGTATCACTATCAGAGGTTTGACGTTGTCAATTTTGACATGTCAAATCTTATATCAGAGGCGCGTTCGGATACACCAACGTTGCATGAGTCGAAAGGTTACACAGCCCCACAAAAAAAAGTGGGGTATACTTTTGATGCGATATATCAGATCCGTAGTATTTTTGCCCGCTGATCGCGAATCTGACGTCAGAATATCGCCATCACATCTCAATTTTTTTCTAACCTCAAAAAAATAGGTAAAAATTAAGAAAAATATACTCCTCAAGCTTTTTTATGAATCCAAAGATGTATTAATATGTATTCGGACACGCTAAGCTAATATTCATCGGTTGGATTAAGCCATACAGTTCTGTTTTCTTTCTAACCTCAATAAATCAGGCAGATATAGTGCTTCTCGAATGCAAAAACGAATTCAAATTAAAATTCAACCGATTCTTACCAAATTTGGTACACGGGGGTTTTTTGGGTTGCTGATCATGAATCTGAGGTCGGATTTGCAAAATTCAAAATGGCGGATCCAAGATGGCGGACAAAATTTTTGAAAACCAACCGATTCCTACCAAATTTGGTATACAGTTGGGGAATCCTCAAACCTGATACTCTTAAACCCTAAACCCTGAAACCTTAGACTCCCACACCCTGTAACAAAAAATAGACCTCAATAACCCTGTAACTTTAAAAATGAGACCCAATAAACTCAAAACCAGTACTTTTAAACCATATACTCTCAAATAGTAGACCCTTAAGCCCTAGAATTGCGAAGGTTAGACCCGCGCCTAACTTTCCTTTTTTTGGCTGTATCTTGTTCTTTTTTCCGCGAATGACCTATTCAAAGGCTTTCTGCCCAAACGCTTTTGAGGACTTGTTTCTCTTTTTAGCGACCAGCAATAGTCCGCTAGCATATGGTCATCCCATCGTCCTTGATACCGATTTTCTATGATTTTCAGATCTTGGTGAAAACGTTCCCCTTGCTCCTCACTGTAGTCACCAAGATTATCTGGGAAATCATCGATGTGGGAGTCCAGGAAATGTAATTTTAGATTCATTAAGCAACCTAATATTTGAAAATTTTTTACCATTTTCTCGACTATTTCTTTGTACTTAGGACTTTTATTATTTCCCAAAAAGTTTGTTGCGACTTCTTTAAAACTAAGCCAAGCAGCTTTTTCCACTTTATTCATTTTAGTAACAAATAATGAATCTTGAAACAATTTTCTTATTTGTGGCCCGTCAAATACGCCTGCCTTAATTTTAGCTTCAGAAAATTTCGGAAATTTTTTATGCAAATATTTGAAACATGGGCCGTTTGTATCTAATGCTCTCGTGAATTGCTTCATAAGTCCAAGCTTAATGTGAAGCGGGGGAATAAGAACTTTTCCTGGATCTACCAATGGTGGAAAGAATACATTATTTTCACCAGGAGTGAACGATTCTCTTGTTGGCCAAATTTTTTTCTTATAATGACGTTCCCTGTCTCTGCTATTCCACAGACATTTATAACAGGGATAAAGTGTAAACCCTGACTGTTGGCCAAGCAATATTGTTACAATTTTCAGATTTCCACAAATTTTCCAGTTATGATCAGCATATTTTATTTTTATCAAAAGCTGCTTCATTTTTCATATTGCTCTTCCATAACTGTGGAATAAGCAATCGGAATGGGAGCGTAAACGTTGGTATTATGCAGCAAAACTGCCTTAATGCTCCGTTTAGAAGAATCAATGAACAGTCTCCATTCTTCAGGATCGTATGAGTTATTTTGAAATTCATCCATTAGACCTTTTACGTCGGTACAATATGAAAGTGACAACTCCTCGTCCATTGTGAAATATTTTCGAAATTCTTCATCTCTGTTTCTATAATAAGAAATCGTAGCTTCTGGCTTAAGTAAATGTCTTTTCTTTAAAAAGGAAGCAAGATGCTCTGAACCATCTTTGGATAAGCCTAAATCTCTGACTAGATCACTAAGTTCTGACTGTGATACGAGTATTGGTTCTGGTTTACAGTTGTATGGTAGAAATTCTTTATCTGTGTCACTAGTATATGATAGGTTGTCACTAGAACATTCATTAGTAACAGTGTTTGAATCTTTTTCGACAGTCTCAATGTTTTCGGCATGAACTGATAAGGTGAAATCATTTGTTTCCATAACATCAGCATCAAGTGGTTCAGGAGGCGGAATTAGTTTAGTTGGTCTTGTTACTGTCGAAACATCGTTATAAGTAATAGTGCTTTTATTTTTTCGGTTATGCCTAGATACAACATTCATTCAAAAGTAGCAATCATTTTCACTGTATGGTCTATTCCATATTGCTGGTCTGGAATATTTAATCGCCTTCTTATTGATGTACAACATTATTTTGCAAGAACTGCAAATGATGTGGGGAACCCAATCTGTATCCTGGTGCTGTATTTCAATGTTAAAACAATCCTTATATAAGGTTTTAATCTTATCCGTTATCGGTGACCCCATTTTACTCAATACGTGTTGACAGCAAATATAACAAAATGAATCACTGTTTTTATTGCACTTATGAAAAGTCCTTGTACCGTGAGACCGTTTTCTTGTAGCATTATACTCTACATGAGCCAAGTCACCCACACATGAAGAGCTACGGTCGCTGGATGACGACGGCTGCGGGCCCGCTTTCCCACCCTGACCAACCGCCGATACTGGGTTTCCGAGTCCCTGCATCGTAATTCTCTTTCTTCTACCTGCCATGACGGCATCTAAGCCGTTATCCAGGGACTCTGCCGGCTAGTGGAGTAACACCGTTGCCCACCGTCACCACGTGGAGGTGCCCTGGATGCAGGTAGAAGAATAAAAATCGACCGATGAATTTTCTCGGCATTCAAAATAGCGCGAAAACATCTGCCATCTTGAATTTTGCAAATCCAACCTCAGATTCGTGATCAGCGACCCAAAAAAAATCCCCGTGTACCAAATTTGGTAAGGATCGGTTGAATTTTAATTTGAATTCGTTTTTGCATTCGAGAAGCACTATATCTGTCTGATTTATTGAGGTTAGAAAGAAAACAGAACTGTATGGCTCAATCCAACCGATGAATATTAGCTTAGCGTGTCCGAATACATATTAATACATCTTTGGATTCATGAAAAAGCTTGAATCAATTTTTTAGGAGTATATTTTTCTTAATTTTTACTAATTTTTACCTATTTTTTGAGGTTAGAAAAAAATTGAGATGTGATGGCGATATTCTGACGTCAGATTCGTGATCAGCGGGCAAAAATACTACGGATCTGATATATCGCATCAAAAGTATACCCCGCTTTTTTTTTTGTGGGGCTGTGTTATCATATCATTCGTTTATAAATACAAAGTGAGAGATTTATTTGTTACTTAGTCGGTGTTGCAAGAAATTCGACATTGATTCATCCAACTGAAATCTAGTATTTTTGCGACTGCATGTTTCTTCAACAGTATATAGTACGCACACCTGAAATACAGTACAATACTATATATTATAGTACGGTTGGCAACTCTAATGGAGACACTCATTCCATTGGAATAATTTGCCCAGGACTGTGTTTCCTACCGAGTATGATTTACAGCGATTCAAGACCAACGTGAATCGCTTTTTCCGCATACGTGTCGTTCCTCTAGCGCTTTAGGGATTTCCCTGCAACACGTGTAATAGACCCATAATAAAGGTACTTTCTTCAAATTTTCTGATTGGAGTATCAGTATCAAAATTCACGAGTAAAGCATGAGCTATACTAATAACTAATTAGGGCGTACTCAAAAACCTGTTTATTACGAAACAATATCTAAAAACAAATAAAATTATTATCAGTATTAAGGAATTTAATATCGGTAATAAAACATTAATTTACAATTAATTTTGAAATATAGTTGAATCGTTTTATTTACAGTTGAACGCGATGTATCTAATCTAAATAATCTATTGTATTTTAAATCGAATAAACAATATATGGAAATTCAAATTCACCACGGCATCAAAATTTAATATTACTTTGAGATTAAGTTTACATTTAACAAAACAAGATAAAATATGTGTGAAATAGAATTTGTAAACTTTTAACAAACTGAAATAATATGTAAATAGCTATAAACTAATTAAAATCAGGAAGCGTTTTCTATGATTACAGCTTAGGTTCTTTCTTTTTTTCATACTTCTCAATATTAAACTGAGAAATAACTAAATCTGTTAAGTAATTATGGCTCTCAGGTTTTTTCAGAAATCGTATTTTAGAAGTGTTCGGGGTCCCCTAGAGCTCCGCACTTTCTTCTACTCTCTTTTTGCGTGACATCGGTAATTTGCGGAACAAAAATCCAATCCATAGTTTGGCTGCAGGAAGTCTTACATGTTTACAAAAAAATTTTGTTTTCTAAACAGTGAAACTATACACAGCGCGTTGTCCTTCAACCTCCTAAACGGTAACTTGAAAGAAAATTGGTTTGGCATTATCATGATGCTGGTTGCAGGGCTAGCGAAGAGATTGTCTCACTAGGTCGGAGCTTTATTTCATTGCAGAAATCAGTATACTTTAAATTCTATACAAACAGTTATTTCCGGATTTTTTGCTATACTTAGTGAAATAATTATACTTTATTTGTGTTGTTGTGGATAGAAGATGTGGGACACAAAATTGTGGTCGAAATTTTATGACAACTTTATTAGAAAAAAAAAAAATTGAAATTGATTTGGTTTCACTTGCGGAAAACTGCATCTATTGTCACTGTCACACTTGATTTTCTCCGAAACTCTTCCACATAGAAAGTTAAAATTTGGCATTAATATAGGAATTGACGGTCCCGTCAGAGCTGTGTAGTTTTGAAAGTTAAATTTTGACTTAAAGAATTAGTTTTCGGGGGTGAAATCGGAAGTGAATAAAAAAAAATACCAAGTCATCGAGTGAGGTGTCAAATGAAAGCTTGTGAAAACACGAGTTCAAAAATATATATAATGTAATACTTTACGTTTTTCTTTGTATTATTTTTTAAAAAATTGCAAAAAAAAAAAATCACTGTTTCCCCCTTATCTCGAAAAGTGCTGATCAAAAAATTTTGTAAAAGGTCTGGAATATTCTCCACGAAAATTATCACGCGTGTATTACCATTAATAATTTATCTGATATATAAAAAAAAAGAAAAATTTCAAGGTAATCAGTTTTCAACAAAGATCGGAAATAAACTTGGTTGAAAACTTATTTAGGGTATGTTTAGCGAAGTCACTGATCATTTTATACCTCCGTAACAAAGATTTTTATTTTGAAAGCAATCAATGCACGGAACACAAATTGCGCAAGTCCGATTTGCACTTGGCCGGTTATTTTTTCAAAAAACCTTAATTCTAGCGTCCATAACATGATGAAAGATAATTCTATAAATGTCAATGTTCTTGCTCAAACTTTCTTTTCCAGTCTATGTCGATTTCAACTTTTATAATTAAAAAACAAACTGTAACAGGAACCTCGCATCCAGGAATATTATCCACAGAGACCGTAACTGCTTTCGCTAATTAATCCACTTTTTCATTTGGCGGAATTTCTTCGTGGCTCTTTACCTAAGCCAACTTCAGATTTTTATTTTCTTCGATTAGGCGGTTGTATAGTCTTATAATTTTTTTTTTTCGTGATTGTAGGTTTGTTTTAGACAAACCACTGTTAACTCTGTTCAACTTAAGCTTGAAAAGGAGTATTTTCCCGGAATTATGGAAAACCTCTAAAGTCAGTAATGTTTTTAAAAAACGAGATAGATCAGATATCAGTAATTACAGGCCAGTCAATAATATGTAATTTTAGTAAGATCTTTGAATTTTTGTTACACGATCATATATTTTATGCTACGAAAAACTTGATAACCCCTCATCAGCATGGTTTCTACAAGGGTAGGTCAACACCTACAAATTTAATTACTATAATTCAAGAAATAGCAGAGGCAATTGACGAGGGTTGCCAAATGGATAGAATTTATTTAGATTTCACCAAAGCCTTTGATCGGCTGGATTTTTCT
Organism: Pachyrhynchus sulphureomaculatus; assembly: GCA_019049505.1. Lineage (NCBI taxonomy): Eukaryota > Metazoa > Arthropoda > Insecta > Coleoptera > Curculionidae > Pachyrhynchus > Pachyrhynchus sulphureomaculatus. The sequence goes on along the minus strand of CM032452.1, from coordinate 90,872,637 downwards.
CTCCTACTTAATAAACTGTTACATTTTGGTTTTTCAGACTTATCGATGTCTTTGATTCATTCTTACCTTACTAATCGTAAGCAATATGTGGAAATTTATGGCTCTAAATCAAGATTTTATGATGCTACTTCTGAGGTTCCCCAGGGATCTGTACTGGGACCCCTGTTTTTTAATCTTTTTATAAATGATATTGGGATGGCTTTAGATGTTGGTTATTTACTCTATGTCGATGATGTAAAAATATACAGCAGGGTAAGAGGTATTCGGGATTGGATAAATCTTCAGAATGACTTACAGATAATTGGCCAATGGTGTGTAAAAAACAATTTACAGCTTAACATTAAGAAATGTAACATCATGTCTTTCTCAAATAAAATCTCATCGATTATTCATAATTATTTGCTCGACAACAGTAATATCTCCTGTGCGAATGTCTTCAGGGACTTGGGCGTAACATTTGATCCAAGACTTTCTTTTACAGATCATATAAACACCATAATCTCTGAAGCTTTTGAAACATATGGCTTTATTGCACGCTGCACCGGTGACTTTCATAATCCTGACGTAATTATAACTTTATATATTTGTTATGCTCGTTCTAAATTGGAATAAGCTGCTACGGTCTGGTCTCCAGGCTATGACACCCATACTGATAATCTGGACAGGGTCCAGCGCAAATTTTTAAAATATATTAGCTTTAAACGAGATGGTATCCATCCACAATAGGAGTTTCCGCATGAGGTACTACTTAAAGGTTCGTCGTGGTTACTTGCTACTGACGACTCTGTTCAAAATTATAAATAATGATATAGATTCTCCCGCTATTCTGTAAGAATAAATTTTAGTGTGCCGCGTATAGCTAGCAGACAATATAAGACCTAGTCTACCTATTCCAAGAATAAATATATTAAAATTTCCCCCCACTTTTTTCAATGTGTAGTATGTATAATCAAGAAATAAGCATCGACTTTTTCAACACATCTATGTTAAAGATGAGTAAAATATTGCAACACTGAGGAGCTGTGACGCCTTTCTTTTCTTATTGTTTTCATATCTAATTGTTTTTATTATTATTATTTTGTGATTGGAATTTGTATCTGCTTAATGCTCTATTATTGTAATACATTTCTATGTATAGTGGTTCTTATCTGTATTTTCGGCCTTGTAGTTGGGTCTTGTAACCTGTAAGGCATATATGATAAAAAAAATAAATAAATATTGATCACTATATAATTTTATTTTCGGTTAGTAGCCACATTTTTTATAGCCTTCAACCCGTGTCTGCTATCGGAAAAAAATATTATTTTCTTTGTAATTTATCCAATAACTTAATCCTTGTTGCCCAACTATTACTTCAGCAGTGAATATGGATAAATTTTCTGGCTATTTTTATTTACCTTAGTTCTTTTTATTTAGATATTAAAGGTATTACATCCCGTTTGTTTGCCCTTTAATGACCCATCTGTGAAAATTTCGTCCCGATTCGCCCGTACTGTAAAAATGTGTAGAATTATTATAAATTCCAAAACAGTGTGATCAAACAATACATTGCTTGACAGTATAACAGTATTAGGGTCTACCAAAAATCTAACAATAATTCAAAAATGGATTTTTTAAATTGAAAACAATATAGGACGTAGCCGACAGAAAGTAAATTGTACCAATTAAAAGCTATTTTTTTTTATAAATTTCAGCATATGTCATTTTCCTATTTACCAATTGATTTACAATAGCGAGGTTCATTATTCGTTGAAACAAATTGTTCAAACAAACCGGGAAAAAAATCGGGCAAAACAATAAAATTTTGTGTCGTGATTTTTGAATTTGTGAAATATAGATCTTAAAAAACAGAGTATAAATATACTGAGTAAATATTGTTCGGGTATGTATAATTTGGATTTTTTGTTTGCATAAAATTATAATATTGGTTATATTTGTGTGTAAATAAAGTTATTGTTTTACAGGATTTTCTATTGAGTTCATAACCACAACGCCAATAAAAAATTATTTGATCGTAATTTTTTACAGTATGATATGCTTTATTTGTCGAACTCTTACTTTACGATGTTATGATAGTCAGTCCTTCAATTTATTCCAAAGTTGTTCTTTTTACTAGAAATAATGTGGGATTATAGGTTATAAAACAAATTCATTCTGTCCTTATATTTAGAGACATTTTTGTAAGACTTAACAGTTCGTATACCCAACTTAAAATTGTGTGTTTTGAAAGTTTTTGTAAATGAAGTGAACAGTGACTCAATTCAGGTGCTGACTCAAAAGTGTCTTTCTCGGCAGAGCAATGTCTGCGCATGTTTCATAGATTCGAAAAGGCCATCTGGGCCAGTGGTTTGACATTCGGGAAGCTTGCATACTTATCCCTTTTGCTTAAGGTAAAGAAGAATTCCAGTTGATGGTCGCCAACCAGTTCTGAGGAGAAGAGACCTAAAGAGGAAGAAGTAAAAAGAAAAATTTCCAAAACTTAGTGACGCAAAAATTAAAGGAGGAATATTTGCAGGATTTCAAATATAGGAACCTTGACCAAATGAAAAACCCTATCTAGAAAAATACCTGGAATTATTGGAATGTTAAAAGTTTTTTGGGCAAACCTATTTCAGAAAACTAGAAAGATTTAATTAATAAACTTTTAATATCCTACAAGACTGAGATGTTAAAAGGCGTTAAAAATAAATCTCCTGGATTCACACTACAATGCTTTCCCGAAAATCTCGATACAGCTAGCTATGAATAGGTTTCCAGTAGAAGATGCGATGCTAATGGAGATTCTTGACAGACTATTGTTTGTTCTTGAAACTAACGCTCTCAAAATATCGTATAAATTTCAGTATGACAAACAATAATTTAGTTTGGTAGACCAGTGTAATTATTGCATTTAGCTGCATTTTTGTAGCTTCTTGAGAATATTAAGGCCAAAAAAGTTCTAACAAACCAATCCATCTCTCATTTGGGTACCTTGACTATTGTGAAAAAATAATTGCGTATGCAGTGAGTTAAACAATGCTTTATTTTGTTTAACAAATATGAATCTGAAACGAAATCACACAAGTCCAACAATATTATGCTTTTTTTTAACCTGTTCCCAAATTTGACAAAAATGGACCTTAAACCTCTAAAATTGTAAATTATTTAAAACACTGTTTTCTTATCCAATGTATCAATGTGTTAAGATAACTAACATATATTTTTCAATTACATATTTTTCGTATCGTTTCTTCAATTCGACTCTCGAATAAATCCAAATCGTTCATATTGAAAGGCCCCTGAATAAGTCGTTTTTTTTTTTGGTTTTATCAATTTATTTATTTATTATGAAAGATTTAAAATATTCCTGGTTTGGATCCTAGCCGTAATCTAAATGTAATTTGATCATTGTGTTGTGATGAAATTGAGAACAGTCGGGTTGTAGTTTCAAGCATTGTCACCAGACTCTTAATTGATTTTGTTATAGCTATTGTCAACCTGATGTCACGTGTATGTATGTGATAAAACGTACATCAAGGGGACCTCTCACGTTACTCCCACTTCTCTAATATCATCGAACACTGAAATTAACTGCAACAAAATTATTTCAGATTATCTATTGTTCCACGCTAAAGGCGATTCTCTGTATTACCTTGAACCGTTAATAGGATATTTGATAGGTTGCTATATTTCACGTATAAGTAGAACTGACCGAAAAAAAATGTATCAATTTTTAATTCAATAACGCCAATGACCACATTATTTCTATATTGAAGAGTAAAACAATAAAAAGAAAACTTTAATATATTTAATTCAAAATTTGTTAATTCTTTTCAATGAAAATGAATTGATTAGGGAGTTAGATTGTATTATACATCTATCTGTATGTCTGTTTACTGAACCCAAGAGCCCAGAAAAATAAAGAATACAAGTTTCAGATTCAAATGTCTCACGATTTGAGCTTCTAAAATTTATTTCTTTCTCTATTACGATTGTCAGCAGTTATTTCAGACTAACATTTTTTATATTTTCAAACCCAAACACTTTGCCTTCTATTTTAGTTCAGGTTTTCGACCAAACTGGAAAAAAGGAACATTTTTTTAATTTTCCATGTATAAAGCCTACGAAATGCAATCTGTCAAGTAAGAACATGACCGCTCGTATTTTTCAAAAAATTTGTTTCGATAAAATTTTTTGTCATCAATGATGTGCTAACAACGACGAAATTACCTTAGTAAGTTGTCCAATCGCCTCCAGCTTCAATAATCGCCTGGCATCTTCGAGGCATGCTGCCGACCAGATTTTCTGCATAATCTGCAAATTGTTCGAAACTTGCGAGACAACCAAGCCAAAGTCCTCAGAGTCTTTCCTCTGACATTTCTCTTTACAAGGGATCAGACATTTTCAGTAGGGTTGACGTCTGACCATTATAAGCGCCATTTAGTATCTTATCGTGGGCCCAAGGGAGCCGCTTCGTGACGTGATTTTCTCCCAGCAGGTTTCTTCAACGTGCTTTGGAATTTGACATCATGAGCACAAAAATGTTGTCGAATGGCCTCATGGGACACATTCAAATCCAATTTTCTTCATTTTGAGGCTCCTTGACGTAGCGTCAATTTCGGGTCTCGTGGAAACAAAGACACGATTCGTTCTTCGACTTTCGCAGTGACCTTGCCTACCGAGCCACGTTTTGGCAAGTCTTCGATACTTTCGTTTAAAACGATTTACCCACATTTTCACAAACGACACCGACGTTTTAAAATATTTAGCGGCCCCGGGATGTGTCATTTTAGGCCCATTTGGATGGAAATAAAGAAAGATTGCCAACTGACGGGCAAACAAGTGACTCTTTTTGGATTTTACGTGATTTTGTTAAACGTTGGGGATTGGCTGATACTTTTACTAAAATTTCTCGTAAACAAAGGTTACCTTTACCGATTTTTTGTTGAATCGCTAGAATCGTATCTACCAAAAATCAATTATCGCGGACATGTCCTTACTTGACAGACTGTATGTGTTCTCCTACAGCAATTTCGAGTTCCTACTCAAAAAGTGAAAGGAGACATAATATTTGAATTTTTAATAGCTCCTCACCCGTAATGTGACTCTATAGAGCAGGGGTGCTCAAACTTGAACTGCTGGCGATCTACCTCAATATTGTTAGACTACGATCGATCGACTCTGAGAGACTGCAAGTAAGTGTGGTGCAGGATTGTCGTCTAGGTAGGGTGTATCGTGGCATAGATATTAGTTTTCCGCACAATATGCATTTTTTTAGTCAAGATAAGTGTAGGTCTGCTCTAAAATGTCAATGAAAAAACTCATAATTATTCAAAATTGCGAGTTTATTGGTTCTTACAAAACAAACGAGTTCTAGTGTCTAAACTTAACTAAAGAGTGACTTTGGATGTTGAAGCGTGGCACTGCATGTCCTCAGCATACTTTTCATAAGATGGTAGGTAATTACCGAGTGCTAATCGCAAGCATGATAACATATGTTCGTCAGTTAGTCGATTGCGATATTTTGACTTAATTATCTTCATTTCAGAAAATGTAGACTCGCACAAGTAAGTTGACCCAAACATTGCCGTCAGTTGAAGGGCGATTTGCCTTAGATTCGGATATTTATCTTCAGATATAAAACACCAGAATTTTGTATCAGATGCTGTGGCTTTGAGATATATATCTGATATAATCTGCACTAACTCATTTTCAACAGAACATGAGTCCATGTTAAAATGACTTGCTATTTCAGAAGCTAATTCCTCAATGTTTTTACACGAAAAAGGATAACTCATAAATGATGCGATATTTGCCAATTTACTGAAATAATAAAAACGTATTTCGAATTGGCCCAAAATATTTTATAATTCTGCCTCATAAATATCATAATTCAACTGAGGAATCCTTGCTTTCAAAGACGGAAAATTTTTCAGATCCTTTCTTTTCCGTTGATCTATCACAAGTTGCAATTTACTTTTGAATGCGTTTATTGCGCTAATCATCTCAATAATAGTTTTTCCTTTACCTTGAAGCTCCAAATTAATGGTGTTTAAATGCATTGTGATGTCTGTCAAAAATGCCAAATCAGTCAGCCATTTTCCGTTTTTTCAGCATCTGAGTGTCATCACCTCTTTCGTCCAGAAAAGCTGTTATTTCGGGCAATAATTCTTGAAACCTTTCTAGGAATTTTCCGCGACTCAACCACCTGACGTCCGTGTGAAGAACTAAATCGGTGTGTTCAGCTGACTCACTATCTTTCAAATGCAATTTAAAGAGCCGTCGTTGCAAGCTACGTGCACGGATAGAATTCACAATTTTTATTGCAATGCCCATAATCTTCTCCATGTTTAGAACTTTTGAACATAAAACTTGTTGATGTATAATGCAATGGAAGGAGAAAAATGAACGGAAATCATCATTAGCTCGACACAATGCCACAAAACCGTTTTCGTTTCCAGTCATTGCTGGTGCTCCATCGGTTGTAATGCACACTAGTTTATATATTGGTAGCTTGTAGTTGAAGAAAACGTCATATATATCTTCGCCACGGGTCTTTCCTTTCAGAGGAATTGAATACCATTCGAATAAAAATACACAGCTGGGCAGTGTCTGTCATATCGGTGGATTCGTCGAACTGTAAAGAAAAGTATGTACATTCCATGATATCATGTTTTAGTTTATCTGTCATGTCCTGACTCATGACTTCAACACGCCTTGTGACCGTCGGACGAGATAACTGAAGTTCTCTAATAGCAGACATAATCTCTGTTTTATTTTTAAAATCTCCAAATAAAGTGTCACCCGCTTCAATAAATGCTTCCTTCACAACCAATCCATCATCAAATGGTTTCTTGTGTTTCGCCAATATATGAGATATTTTAAATGACGCGATCGTTGCAGCTTTTGATTGTTTGGCTGGTCTAGTGAACATGGTTTGTTCTTTTTTCAAACAAGTTATCAAATCACGTACTATTCGTTTTCTTAATTCACTCTGTGACGGAAAATCCTTTTCATAGTTTTTATGAACCGTTTTATGATGCCTCTCTAAGTTCCCACGATTAGGTATTGCAACTGACGCACGGCAAATGAGACAAATGCACTTATCCTTTACCATACAAAAGAAAAATTCTTCCTCCCAATCGTTATTAAAATGATAAGTTTTTTCTTCGCCGCACTCATTTTGGACTATATATTAATAAACTTTGTATCGATGTATCGCCTTCAAGTTACAACTCAGACTGACTCCTATTCCTGCAGGCGCAACATTTATATCGGCGCGAACGAAGTCTCGAATGTTCCCGTCAAACACGCCGCCCGAAGTTTCTAGAAAAATCGGCGGGAATCAAAAACGCGGCTTTTCTTTGACAAGTACCGCGCGTTCCTCTGATAAAGCCGCCTTTTGCCGCTAGCAGGGGGTTATTACGATAAAAGAAAGTGATGAGGGGGTTATTCTGGCCTAATTGTGGATCGAATAAATTTTAGTAGTTTATTCATTACATTTTGTTTTAGTTACCTAAAACAAAATCTGTGAATAGTTCTATATCGGAATTTTTTTCTCGAGATCGACTCAAAAAAACACTCGCGATCGACCGTTCGAGCGCTCCTGGCTTAGGGGTTATCGGGTTGCCTTGTCTTACGCTTACAATATTGAATCCCTCTAAATATTTTAGAAAATCCTAATTGATAGTCTTTTCCATTACTTTCAGTGCGTCTGGCCCGCACTTGTTTGAAAAGGTCTTTTTACCTCTTTTGGGTATTTGCTGAACTGAAACGCATTTCCAGCAAGAAGGAAATATTCCGTTCTTGTCGAATAGCTTGAAAAGTAGTTAAACAATAAATAGTGAAAAGATATAAAGGAAATAGAACTTCGATGTGTTTCTTCAATTATTTAAATGTTCTAGAACCGATCCTTGATTTTCTTTTCCATCAGTCGATAAATCGAAATCGTGGACTATGTTCCAATCCACTGCTTCTGTTTTGATGCTATGTTTGCGACTTCATTTGCGCAAACTGTATTAACTTGTTTATTTAACACTTCAAATTCCATTCCCTTTAATTTCGTTAGGGACGTTTAATTCGTAGATATAAAATCCACGTGGGGGAAAGCGTATGGATGATTAAAAAAAAATGTTTAATTTAATAAGCATAATAAAATAATTTAGATTTTTTTTAGGATACACACGCACAGTATACAACGTAAAATATTCCAGCAATTTTCTGCTTGTATCACGAAAATATATTTTTCTCGGTGGTGTTTCAATTTTCATTTTCGTTCTATATATTTTTTTATTAAAATACGGAAGTCGGCTTAATATTTACTAAAGCTTTATACTCCACCAGGGATTATACGTTCTTATTTTGTAAATACTTAAAGAGGAATTCTGAGAGGTTTCGTCTATATAAAATAAATTTATATTTTACTGTTAACCATCTACCGCAATTTTTTTATGAAGTGTATTACGTAGTCCTATAAACTCTGTCGGTATTTAATGTGGGTTTTTAAGGGACACGCGAGTATTTTTTATTTGACGTCAGTTAAGTAGGTCTCGAACTAAATTAAACAATGTTTCGGTCCAATACGTCATAAGCAGAAATGCCCTTCCAACGGCAAGTCCTGGTTCTACCGAAAATGCAAAGAGGCTGTTGCTTCTAAGCATCTGGCCTACCGACAATGGCATGAAAACTCTAACGTCATAAATCGATCTATCTGCCTCAACAATTCCAGGTCCTTTTAGTCAGTCGCTAAGGACATTAGTCAGAATTTCAGTTAACTCACTATACCACCAGATAACAGCGCTGCAACAAAAATCAACAAGAGATCTTCGAACTTACGTAACACATGTCTGGAACAACGCAATTGAATACTTTGGAGAATCTCGAGCGGATACACTTGATATATCGAAGGCATTGAACCGTGTTTGGCACGATGGATTGCTGGCTAAGCTGCGCTCTTATGGTATATCTGAATAGCTCTGTTTATAGCTCTTTATAACAACTTAACTATCAACGCTGGTGTGTCTTAAGACTCCAGAAGGCCTCTTACCTTCTTTCGCTAGGAAGGAAAGGGATCCGATCTACAACTTTGCAGATGACAATACGGTTATTTCTTCATTCTTATGTAACACATGTTCAGAATAAGGCAAATTGGCTTGAATAATGTAGTGCTAAGCACATGTACTGATGCCAAAAAACCAGGCCTAGTAATGGACACCGATCTGAGATTCACGGGATATATAAATTTATCTATTGAAAGAGCATTTGCTAACCTTAAATTAAATTTTAATCAACGCGCTCTTCTTACCGAGAATCTTAGAAAGATGCCATGTGACTCCATTGTTCTGTCGCACTTTAAACGATCGAACATCAGTTACTCACGCAAATATCTGCGGACAGCAGGAAATCGTCCAACTTAACAAATACCTGGAAGAAATTATAACTTAAAATGACAGTAACCAAGAGGAATTTAACAGTACGAAAACCCAGGCGGCAGTTTTTTCTAAAAAAAGTTAACGTTGCTAAACCCGACTTAGTTATGTCGGGGCACTCCATTTACTAGGCGTAAATTGGGGACTAAATATGTCGTCGCATGAACATGTTGTAAGCATTTTTTTTATGGCTCTAGCACACGTGCTGCAGGGAAGTCCCTAAAGCGTTCTAGGAGCGGAAAAAGCGATTCACGTTGTTAGCTGTAAATCGTACTCGGTGGGAAACACAGCGCTAGGCAAATTATTCCAAAGGGATGATGTTCTCGATATAAAGGACTGCTTGAAAAGCGTTGTACGTGGAGTAACAAGCTGAACCTCATACGGATGTGAAGTACCAGCGCGACGTGTATTTCTAACATGCACCGCTTTGGGAGGAATTAAGCGGGCTACATCCTTCTAATATTTTCCATGAAAATACTTGTAGAACAGACTCAAGTCGCCAACCGTTCTTCGATGTTCTAGCGAATCAAGGCCGCCGGTCAGTCTCCAATCAGACGAACAGCTCTTCTCTGAACAGAATCCAACAAATGCACTGTATGTTTGGGAGCGGAGCCTCAAACATGGAAGCAGTATTCCATAGTTGGTCGAATTTGAGCTTTGTAAAGAATTAACAGTTGTTGTGGAGTGTAAAGCTTTCTGGTTCGAAATAATATTCCCAACTTTTGAGAGGCTCTCCTTGCTATGCCTGCAACATGTTCATGCCAGGACATATTTGCTCCCAAACTAACGCCCAACAAATTCAGCGACGGTGCCAGGGGAATCGAGTGCCCCGACGTAAATATGTCGGATTCAGCAACGTTAACTTTTTTAGAAAAAACTGCCGCCTGGGTTTTTGTAGCGTTAAATTCCACTTGGTTACTGTCACCCCAAGATAGAATTTTTTCCATGTCTTTGTTAAGTTGAACGACCTTCTGCTATCTGCGGATATTCGCCTGAGCAGCCGATGTCCGAGCGTTCAAGGTGAATGAAAAGATAAGAGTATAAGCGTATACCAAGGAGAGCTTCTCAAAAGCTGGGAATATTATTTCAAACTAGAAAGCTTTATACTCCACAACTGTAAATTTTGTCCAAACCTCAAATTCGACCAACAATGGAATACTGCTCCCATGTTTGGAGCTCAGCTCTCAAACGTATACTGCATTTGTTGGATCCTATTTAGAAGACAGCTATACGCCTGATTGGAGATCCAGAACTGACTAGCAACGTTGATTCCTTGGAACATGGAAATAAGGTAAGCCTCACCTTAGTCTATAAGCCATTAGACAATCTGAGGAATATCGTAGGAAATCCCAAAGATCCCTAATTGTGGGAAAAGTGGAATTTATGAAATTAGTTGTAATGATTGTGACAAAAAGTATATTGGACAAACTAAAAGGTCAATTAAAACACGATTTAAAGAACATTTAGCACACTTAAAATACAGTAGAGCAGAAAAGTCTAGCATTGCCGAACATGCCCTTGAAGCTGATCATATATTGTAACATTAGATAATCTAAGATTAATTAAAAATGTATGTGATAGGAGATTGTTGAACGTATACGAAAGTATGGAAATTATAAAAAGTTGAAATAAGAACAGAGGGCCTATTCCTTATAGTCCCCTCTACTGGTTACTTGACCGGAACTGATGACCTTGCCTATGCCATTAGTTCCGCTTGAGTAATTCAAGGGTTAGGCTAAGTAAAAATATGGTTGAATTGTAGTTTAGCTTTAGTTAGTCATCGCTCCTGATGAAGCTAACATGGTTAGCGAAATGCGGGTCGAGTGTAAAAATAAAATGTTTGGTGTAGTGGTGATATATACTGAGTAGTCTCTTTTTCTTAATCCTTTCAACCCAGTAAGAGTATCATCGGTGACACTATGCAGTTGGTGTCTCAACAGTCAAGTCCAGACATCTCGATCTTGCGCGACTTGACTTGACTCGTGCATACCCATACCAAGGAGAGATTTTACTTGGTCGGACCATCTTGTCGGAGACCGTCCCCCTGATCTATCTTCCGCGGTACTATAAGCTTTTCAGGTACTGTCTATTAATTCTATTTGAAAGTCGATCATTTATACTAAGCTTTTCAAGAAGAGATACATTAGTACAGTGTTCGGTATATGATACTCTGAGGATTCTTCGATGTGCCCACATCTCAAACGCATTGATTCATCTTGTTTAATGGTCCATGTTTCCGATGCGTAAGTTACTATGGGGAATATAGGGCTGGATAGCAATCTTAACTTTGTATTTTTTGTGATAGCTACGTTTTTCCAGACCTTAGTGAGTTTGATCGTCGAGTTTCTACCAATAGCCAAAAGTCTTCTTACTTCCGCTTCACAACCAACATTGTTAGTTATGAGGGATCCCAAATAGTTGAAATAGCCTACAACAGTGAAACCAGCAATTTCATTTATGAGTGACAGATCTTCATTACGACTAATAATCATTATTTTGGTTTTCGCTCAATTAATTGTCAATCCATAGTTTTTGCTAGTGATTTCCAGGCGCTCCATAATTGATTCCAGGTTTTGTATTGATGTTGCAAGTATAACAGTATCATCCGCATATCTAAGGTTACTTAGTTTTTCCACCGATTGTCATACCCCCACTCCAGCTATCCAAAACAGACCTCATTATATGTTCACTATACATGTTAAAAAGTTAGGCTGTCAGAATACAGCCCTGTCTGGTGCCGGTTTCTACATTAAAGGGATCGGAAAAAGAATTATTCAGTTTAATTCTGCTATTTGTGTTCTCATACAGGGATTACATAAGGTTTACAAGATGTATAGGGGTTCCCATGCTAATTAGAATCGACCAGAGTTTGTTCCATTGTAAGCAGTCGATGTAGTAGTCTATAAAACAGATATAGGTTGTTATTTGAAATTCCCTGACTTTTGCTATTATCTGTCGTATGTAGAGAATTTGTTCTCTAGTCCCTCTTCCTAGAATAAAACCTGTTTGTTCAGTAGATATTTGCGGCAGCAGAAAAGTTTTGAGTCTTTTATTTAGGATCCAGAGAAACACCTTAGCAGTGTGTGGCACTAGAGTGATTGTTCTATAGTTGCTGCAATCCAAAGAGGATCCTTTTTTATGCAAGGGAATAAATGCAACTTCGCATCAGCCCTTCGGCAATCTTCTAGTCTTCCATACCACATTACAGCGTTGTTGATCATCTTTATTATTTTCACACTGATCTTGTCGCTACCTGCAGCTTTTCTATTCTTTAACCTTTGAACAGCCTTCCTGACTTCAGATTGTTGTGTTCTTCTGCGGCTTCGTTGTCGACACTGCAGTCATACACTAATTGAGCCACAAAAGGTTCTTTAGAGTAATCCTTCCAAACGTCAATGATTCCAGGCATGTCGGTAACTGTTCTACCTTCCTTACACATACTATACATACTAATATATTAATTTTAAAACCATGTATTTTTGACTAGTAAATTGAACCCATAGAGTCGACGGCTCCGAGGTAAAACCTTTTTTTAATTATTAAAAATTTGTCTGACTACCACTAACAGTTATCTCTTCCTTTTAAAGTGGGTACACCAACTATTAAATAAATTCATCCTTTAAAAAGCAACTACCAGCTGCATTAAAATTTTAGAAAGTTGTTCAACTACTGAAAATAGAAAACCCCGCTGAAACCTGGTAATTTAAAATATATGCAGATTACCTTATGTATATGTGCATTTAAATAAAATATAAGCTCTAAATATGATATTTTCAACAGACTAGGTTTACGAGTTGAAAATTTTTATTTACAAAAATATTTCAAGAAACTATATATTTATGCTTTATTTAATTTTTAATCCGAGTTTGCAGGAATGCTTAGGCTTTTGAGTGCCATTACACAGAAAAAAAAATTAGCAGAGAGATAGAAAAAAACTTTGGTTAGTTGTAACAGTTGCAGACCTGAACATTCATTTTTTAACATCGAAGGATTATTTTATTTTATTTAAATTTATACCAATTATTAAGAGATAATTACCCTTTTGTAATATTTCTTTAAAAATAAGTCAGTTTCTATAGTTTAGGTCAAATTAGAAGTTACACAATGGCGTTGTATTATCTTTATTAAAAAAGTGTATACTGACAAACTCTTTCATACAAATCACACATTCATAGGAAAAGATCTAGAACTGGGTTTTTACTTTGGGAGTCTTGGACATATGTAAAAATGATCAGGTTATTCTGCTGTAAAGGAAAAGTAATTCTTTGTATCAGGAAATTTGATTTATCCTTGAAAAATTTTTTTTTTTTTAATATTTTATAAAAAGACTTGTGAATAATCTAATATACATATATATATATATATATATATATATATATATATATATATATATATATATATATATATATATATATAGCATATCTGTACGACCGCGTTCAAATTCAACATACAAGTAAATGATGAGTGATTTTCCAGGAGTAGAGTCTTCGTAACACTTATCAAGCCATTGTTTCACTTGAACGATATTTTTTCCTATCAAAAAACAGTGTTAAATCAACACACGAAATTCGAGTTTTTCCACTGTTTTGAAAATATCAAAAGTGGTGTCACTAAAACTACTATAACTTGTAAACTAATCGTCGAAATATCATGAAATTTTGAAACGTATCGTTTGAAGGTTGGTATTTCATAAAATTCATATAAATTTTTTGAAAAGGGAGACACGTAGGCTGAAAAGTTTTTGGTCTGACACATAGACGTCGCCCTTTTCAAAAAATCCGTATAATTTTTAGGAAGTACCAACCTTTAAACGTTACATGTCAAAATTTCATGACATTTTTAGGATTAGTTTAAAAGTTACAGTGGTTTTAGTGACGATATTTTTGATATTTTGAAAACAATAGAAAAAATCGAATTTTGTGTGTTGATTAAACACTATTTTTTGGTGGGAAAAAATACCGTTTAAGCAAAGCGATGGCTTGATAAGTAATACGGGGACTCTGCCACTGAAAAATCACTCATTATTTACTGGTATGCGGAATTTAAACACGGTCGAATAGACACAAATGATGTCGAATGCTCTGGACCCCCAAATGAGGTGGCTACACCGGAAAACATTAAAAAAAATCCACAAAATTGGTTTGGATGACCGTAAAGTAAAATTGCGTGAGATAGCTGACACCCTTAAGATATCAAAAGAACGTGTTGGTCATATTTTGCATGAACATTTGGGCATGAGAAAGCTCTGTTCGAAATGGGTACAGCGTTTTCACACAGTGGTCCAAAAACAACAACTTGTTGATGATTCTGAGCGCTGTTTGGACCTGTTTAAACGCATGCGATATATGAGGCCTATTTTGAGGGCAAAGAGAAATCCGTCTACAAAAAAGATATAGAAATGTTAGAAAAGCTTTGGACTGATTGTATCGCTCTTGAAGGATACTATATTGATAAATAAAGTCGAATTTTGAAAAAGAAATGTGTTTTAATTAGCTAGACCAAAAACTTTTCAGCCTGCGTGTTATATAATATATATAATATATTTAGACTAGTTTAGGGAATAGAAAGTCACATTTAAAACAGATCATCGACAGGTGTCTATTAGTAGTCTACTTTTAATGCCAGATTGAGACTTTCCAGCTCCGGATGGGTCTAACTTTCCTTATTAAAGAAGATTTTTGAGATTTAAGAGTTAAATCAAGAGTTTCAAATCCACTCCTGGTTAGTTAATCTGACAGATAATGATGTTCAAAAACTTACCGTCCGATCTCCAGGATGCTTCACTCTACAATTTAACAACGCGGACTGCCCCACTACTGCGGTAACATTTTTAGGTCCTACGTCATCAAAATAGGGCCTTTGCGGTTTTCCTGGCGGTCCATCTGCCAATTTTGATTTTGATTGCGATGCTTCTGCCGACTCTTGTATCGTGGAGCTGACTAAGTTTGAGGTACCTGAAACAATATACCGATCGTTAATAAAAATAAATATTATAGTCATCATATTAAATATCGATGCCAATTTTATATGACAAAAATAGTACTGAGCGGTATTATTGGCACTGAAACAAATTAAGATTGTTTATTACTATCCCTGCTAAAGAAAATTTTTATATTCGTGCAAAAATTACACATTCTAGGGTTTTAGGGTTACAGATCACGAAAAACATAGTCACTCATTTCCGCTGGTCTGTTGGTATGTCGGTTTATAGGTCTGTGCCTTTGTCGGCCTGTCCGTTTGTCAGTTTGTCGGTCCGTTACTCTATTGGCACGATAATTCTCCAACGAAATGAGACATCGATTTTAAACTTAAACTTTTAATGCTATAATTTTTCAATGATATCACTTAAGACCAAGGGGTGAAAGAGGTAGAGGTTGATAAATTATGCATGTTTTCATAGTAATATGTAAACTTTTTCTGTCTTTTTTTGTCAAAATAATAAATAAATTTTACGTCTAAATAACACAAGCCAACATTTTTTAAACCTTGAGACCAAACTATACTTTTGAAAGGTTTTTGGTGTACTAAATCCAAATCTGACCTCAGAGTTGCTCCATCACATCAGGTTTTCGAGATATCCTAACCTAAAAATGCAAAAAACACGGTTTTTCGCTATATTCGGGATTATGTCGGCGGCATCTGAAAGTACTACTCTTCCCCTTCAAAATGCTTTTTGCTCCAAAATCTCTTTCCCTTCAAGATGTATTTTTTATTTCTTCTCGGAGAAATCTTCCGTTGGAATTAATAGTTTGACGTTTTTTCGTCTGTCACACCCCGATTTTTCTCCGAAAAATTATTTGACATAGGAAGTTGAAATTTGGCACTAATATTGAAGGCTTCATGAGAACCGTGTATTTTTGAAACTTAGCCCCTCTGAGGCTATGTTATAATTTTTAAACTTTGAAATAAAAAAAGGAGGAATATTTTGAAAAAATTTTGGAGAACGGGGCGATTTTTAAGATGAATTTTTTTAAGAGCGAGGTTTTTTCATTTTAAATTTTTGGCTCTAAAGTGGATTTGTCAACAAAGGTCAATTCATAACGATTTGTCAGAAATGACCATAGTGGATTTGTCAACAAAGGTCGATTCATAACGACCATAGTGGAAGTTTGTAAAAATTCGAGTTCAAAAATATATATATATCAAAAATATATATATATATATATATATATATATATATATATATATATATATATATATATATATATATATATATATATATATATATATAGTAATACTTGTGCACACTTTTCTTTGTATTATTTTTTAAAAAATTGCGAAAAATGTCTGTCCCCCCCCTTATCTCGAAAAGTACTGATCAAAAAAATCTTGAAAAAATTCTAGAATATTTTCCACAGGGTATAGATAGAACGAAAATTATCACGAATCCATTACCTTTAATAATTTATCTGGAATATAAAAAAAAAAAAAAAATTAAAGATCATCAGTTTCCAGTAAAGATCGGACAAAAACTTTATTGAAAACTCATTTGTAACAAAAAATTTTGTTTTAAAAGCAATCAACGCACGGAACACTAATTGCGCAAGTCCGTCTTGCACTTGGACGGTTATTGTAAATAATATTGTAATTTGTTAGGTTAAAAAATATACTATAAAACAGTTAATTCGCTCTAGTTGAGGGCTAGTTCTTTATTTCGTTTTTATTTCCCTTTTTTGCGGTTTTATTAGCTTTTCACGTGTTAAGGGCAATTTAGATAAAAAGTTATTTTCAGGATTTTAATATATTTTAGGCACACAATTAGAACTAATATCCAAAGAAATGTATGTCGAAAGTTGGAGATTATTATTTTTGTTTCCTGAAATATGTCATTAAGCAGTAACGATTTATAATATAAAGAAAGGAATATAATTTCTGTAACGACAGTTAAATTTAGTTGGATTAAAGTTTAGGATAATGTAAATTTGATAACTTTAACAGTTAATGGGTGTATTTAACAAGAAATTTGTCTATCTAATAATTGATTAACAAATTGTACTCAAAATTATTGTGATGGTTCGTTAAATATTGGGTGATTACAAAAGTTCGTGCCCGATTACAAACCAAATTAAATACAACACATTGTCATGAAAAATAGTATTTATTAATCAATAATGTACTCTGCATCATTTTCTATAACCATCGTTTTACAAGTGTTTAAATATCCTTCTTTTTAGAAACTGCGTGGTTTCTCTTCAAAGAAATTCGTAAGATAGTTTTTGACTTCTTCCATCAATTTTTTTGCCATTCAAATTATTTTGCAGAGAACGAAACAGATGAAAATCTAAAGGGGCAAGGTCAGGGGAATAAGGCGGGTGCTGGAGGATTTCCCATTTTAAGTTACTAAGTTCTTGCAGTGTCTGTGGAACGACACAGTGGTCTAGCGTTGTCATGGTAAAAGATGATGCCTTTTCGATTGACCAAATTTGGACGTTTTGCTTGTATTTCCACACTGAGTTGGGCGAATTGCTTATAGTACTTCTACGCAGTTATTGTTTGGCCACATGGCAGAAGCTAGTAAAAAATTATTAGTCAACCTTTTACCATAGATTCTTCTTTTTCACTTACATGCTTTTTCTTATTATGTTGTTACAGACAACCCATTTTTCATCTCTAGTTATGACTTGATCCAAGAAAGGGTCGTTTTGTTGACGGGCGAGGAGAGACATGGTTGTAGAAACACGTTTTAGTTTGTTCCATTCTGTCAAAACGTGCGGAACCCATATATTGAGTTTCGAAGTGTATCAAAGTTGCTTTAACGAAATGACAGTCGAATCGTCAATATTTAGCCTTTCAGCAATCTCTTCATTGGTAATCCGTGGATCAATAAGTCACGAATAAAGTCATTAACAATGCCAGGAGATCGCCCAGAGCGAAGTTTGTCGTTTAGATTGAAGTCACCATTTCGAAATCAACCAAACCACTTTTTAACTGTCCTAAGACCAGGAACATGATCCAAATAAACATCTCGAATATTCTTTGTTGCAGTTCCAACACTTAATCCCCTTTTAAATTCATATAACATTACATGACGAAAATGTAACTTTTCATTTTCCATTTTGAATATTAACCTTGCACATAAATTAATTTAAATAAACTTTTTTAAGTTTATGTTAACTCACGACGCATTTAAATAATTGTCAGTTAATAATATGGTTATAAAAGAAACATCAGCATAGTCAAAAGTGCATGCTTCTGCCATCTACGAAAATCGGGCACGAACTTTTGTAATTACCCAATATAAATATTCAGTTGGTCTTAAAAATATAAAGAACTTAATTTACAAATGTACATAAGCTTAAGGAAAGTTTAAATATACATTATACGTGTTTACAAATTTCACTCTCAGAATTGTTTTATTGGTCAGATAAATTAATGTAAGAATTTCTAGCCAATTAGAGAATGGTCGTTATTTTTAAGTGAATACCATCAAAGTCATTGGTCTGTAAAGCTTCATTTTGTGTCTAAAAGATCACCAAAGAAACAAGTTTCACAGTTATACCTAATTCGAGAATAAAAGTCGTTTCCAGGAAGTAGAATGTAAACTATGATAGTCGATGAAATGTTTTTAGTTTTGAGAGTCAGTTTGAGGTTTATTCAGTTGCAAGTAATAATACACCGAATTAATATACGAGTTTACCCTTGCGCAATTTCAAAGTGGACTTCTGCAACATAGGAAGCGTAAACTCGTATATTAATTGGGTGTATTATTATTGTAACGGAATCAACCTCAAACTGACTCTTCAAAACTAAAAACATTTCATCGACAATTATAGTTTACATTCTACATCCTGGAGACGACTTTTATTCTGACCCGGAGATCTGAGCAGTGACGTATTTTCCATTTTACAATCGAGATTCCTGTACTCCTGGAGGTTCATCATACTATTATTTTTCCCACCATGATCGTACGAGCAACTTCACGCAGTTAAAGCCGATGCACTGCCGAAGTGGATCTATGAAACTACAATCTACTTTTATTCTTTCTTTGAGGCTCCTTCTGTGACAGGTACAACTTTTTTGAGATGCAATCTCTACCCCACGTCAATCGGTCAAGGTTAAGCTCCTATTTCTTGATGCAGGAAATGTACGTTAAATGTCGCCTCCTAGCTTCAAAGAACTATTTGTTATCGACTAGGTAAACAGGCGCCTCATGAGAGCTAGAGAAATGAAAACACTGCGCACCATCAAAGAAATAACTCTAAGAAACCAGGTACGAAGTACAACTAGACGAAAAGAACTCAAGATACAGGACATCGTCTGTTTCGCCAGATTAAGACCTCGATATCGGAAAGATCATATAAGATTGAATGCCAGCTAACAGCTGGCCAAGATGGGCAAAAGATGAAAAACCAGAAACAAGAAGATCTCCCAGTCGACCCCAAAAAAGATGACACGAAAGCTGGACATATACGTCACAAGAGGTTTAAAAATAAACGAACTAGGACATTGTCTTATAGGAAGAAGAAGAAGGATAAACAGGCGCGTACTGTTAATTCAGAGGGTACTTTTTCTGTTATATAGCGAACAATGAAATTGAGGTCTTATTTGATTGTCAGATTACTGTCGGTATTTTAAGTATTTTTTTGTAGAATTTTATAGTTCTTTCTATTATGCAGTTTTTACGTTTTTTTTTGGTTCTGAAGAATACGCGAAAATAATTTGCGTAGTGATTAGTGCTTATATCAAAAATTATTCATTAAAAATGCCCTAGATGAAAGACAATGACGGTCCAGCTTATTTCCTAGTAAAATTTTGGTCTAAATAGTTCGAATGGAGCCAAGACTCCATTCAGGATGACTCTAGATTTGGAAGACTCGCTGAGGCAGGAACTAAGGGAACCATTAGACTTGTTGAGGATTTGCTGATGTCAGATGGCCAATAAAGAGCCCAGTGCATGCTGATGAAGCTAGAGTATCCAAAACTATGTTTTCAAAATTGTGCCAGAAGATTAAGTGATTAAAAAAAAAGCAGGATAAATCTTTATATTTCTTACCCTATAGCAGAAACCTGAGAATATTTAACCGCTTTAGGGAACAATAAAAGTCATTTTTCGCTAGCTATCATAAGCCACGATACTTGAATATTCTATTAGTACTCCCATGAAGAGGGAGTCGAAGCATTGGTTTACAAATTGCTATTTACCTCAAAAAAGGCAAAAACTCAGTCGTTTTCTGGACTGTTGATGGCGACTATTTTTAAGGGCCGCAAAGGAAATTTACTTGTCGAATATTTGGAAAAAGAGTTCACAATTAATGGATAGGTTTACGAAAGGAAGAAAAAGTTCGAATTCGTAAAGACCGAGAACTTGCACGACAATTGCAGGCTAGCACAGTTCAAGCCATTACCAAAAGCTGTAGATTCACCGATTTACAACATACACCTTAAAGCCCTGATTTAGCGCCGTGTGACTTTGTTCATTCAGACACCTGAAAAAAAAAAAAAACCTCAGGGGTCCAAAATTTTCCTTATATGGTGAGTTAAAAGCTGCTAAAGCGTGTTTTTTGAGGCCTTCATCGCTAGGCAGGAAACTTAAAAAATGTCCTTCTAAGTAATGAGAAATTTTTTATTTATTTCATTTGATGTGCCTCCATTATTACATTTTGTACAAAATGTTAAATTTTAACGGCGTTTTGATTTTTAAAGGAAATACTTTGTTCCACGCTACTGAATTCTTAAAGTAATAAAGCTCTCATTTGTAATGAATTAACTTTCTTCGACATGATGGTGCATCCGACCAGAATTAAGAAAATTTAATTTTAAATGTAATTATAACCACTCGTGTTTTGCTATAAATTCTGACAAAGTTTGTTCTGGCTCGGTTTCTATATAAGACGGCAAGCAGTTTACAAGGGAAAGAAAATTAAACTAAATCGAAACTGATGGTATAGTAAGAAAATATCATATTACTTAAAAATATACATTGGCTTCAAAATACCGTATATTTACAGAGAAAAGTAATTTTTGTTCGAAAAGAAGAACAGTTACCTGATATTTAGACGTAATAGAATAGCTTGCCCTGAAGAATTACTACAAATCTGGAAAACTTATGTAGCACATCTTTTTGGGAACGTAAGACAATAATATTCTCCGCTCCTAATGGTGAACTTGCCGTCTGGTCGATCTATATATGGAGAACTAAATCCTTTATGCCATCAAACTATCAAAATGTGAAAAAGCCCCAGGGCCCAACAACATGATCCCAGAAACTTGTCACCTAATAAGTGAACAGAACTCAACGTCGGTAGGGGTCTTTAACAACATTTATGACTCTGGAAACATTCTCAGGGATTGACTTCCCTCTTTATAACCATGCC
This sequence comes from Pachyrhynchus sulphureomaculatus, assembly GCA_019049505.1. Classification (NCBI taxonomy): domain Eukaryota; kingdom Metazoa; phylum Arthropoda; class Insecta; order Coleoptera; family Curculionidae; genus Pachyrhynchus; species Pachyrhynchus sulphureomaculatus. The sequence continues at coordinate 90,850,916 of CM032452.1, read as the reverse complement.
AAAGTCAAATTATGATAAAAGATCTAAAAATTACCGTCTCATTAGTCTAATGAGTCTCTTCTTGAAGCTTCTCCGTCGAATTTTGCACACAAGACTCTACAGGACATGCGAGAAAATGCGTGGGGTCACTCAGTTTGATTTGGGGATTTGGTACTAGAGAGGCCATTGTTGGTCTGCAAACATGAGTGAAAATCAACGAAAGGACGTTTTCATAGATTTTATAGACTATGAGGGGGCTTTTGATAAGGTCAGACAGGACTTGGAATTGGGCAAAAACGATATAAAAGAAATAGCTAATCTATGTTGGTATCAGATAGCTAAAATAGGCTTGCATAATTCAAAAACAACAGACGAATTTGGAATAAAGAAAGGTATCAGACAGGGAGGTAATCTGTCTCTAATGTTATTTAAGCTGTATCTGGAGAGAGATTTTATTGAGCTAGTTTCGGAGAGTTCCATGAGTGTGAAAATTAATAAAATCCTAATAAGTAATACATGTCATGCAGACGACACTGTAATAATAATTAATATTGCGAACGAAATGCTGTTAATAAAGCAAGTCAACGAATAGGTCTAAAGATTATTATTAGCAAGATAAAATTTATGGTTGTATTCTTCTTCATCTTCCAGTCTCATGTGTACACAGCACCTTGGGGCCATGTCCCATTCTCTTCTATAATATTAAGAGCTCATTTTCCTGTGCTTACTGGAAGATTGTGACCACATCCAGTAGTCCACACCAGTCTCTAATATTCCAGAGCTAAGAGTGCTGTTTTCGTATGTTTGTATACGGGTATAAATAATTTCTCGCGACATAAATCTTCAACTCGGTGGTGAGCAAATTCAGCGAGTTGATAAGTTTTAAATATTTGAGATGTCTGATGAACAACAAGTGGGCTCCAGAATTCAAAGTCAAATTTAGGATAGAGCAGGCTAGAACAACTTTTCTAAAGCTCAGAGAACTTTTTACAAATCAAAGTCTTAACTTTGAGCTCAGATACAGAATGGTTAAATATTAGTTCTGGTCTGTCCTTCTGTTTGGTGTGGAAGCGTGGACGGTTATATCAATTTATCAAAGTGCTTGAAATGTGGATACTGAGACGGATGCTTAAAATATCGTGGGGCGATCACGTCAGGAATGAGGATGTGCTCAGAAGAGCTAAATTCTATTTGGAGAACGATATAATTTCCAACGCCTTTTTTTACAAGGAAAAATCAAAGGTGGGAAGCTAGGCAGAGGAAGTAAAAAAATTATCTTGGCTTCGAAACATCCAATGGACTGGCATCCAGGACTCCAATCACTCTAAGAAACTGTAATAAGGAAAATAATATGATGGGATAACGGAAGACGCCAATGCAGGAATCTGCGAATCTGCATTATATATATATATATATATATATATATATATATATATATATATATATATATATATTTATATATATATTTATATATATATATATATATATAATATATATATATATATATATATATATATATATATATCTATCTATATAATATATATATATATATATATATATATATATATATATATATATATATATATATATATATGCTTCCTAAAGTGCCAGCGTGGGATTCGAATCACAACTAATCCTGATTAAATAATATAAAATATCATTTAAAGTCGCGTTTTAATTAGAAAACAACGAAATTAATTATAATGTCATCATGCAACAGCTAAATTACCGCAAACACAAAATGAAAACCCGTTTTCCAGAAAACTAAATAAATGAAAATTTCTCATACAAATTGGCTTTCATTAGGAACAGCGAGACGATAAAATTTTAGCCAAGTTTGGAAAATTTAATCAGCTAAGTTTTCCTTTACTAACTTAATTAAGCAAATTGATATCGACGATCTTCCGATATCCCTCATTTTCATAGCTCTAGGTAAAAATGTTAAAAAGTTATGAAACTTTTATATTCTTCATTAAGGATACTCTTAGGAGGTAGGGGTGGGTTTGGCAATAGAGCCCACTTGAATAAAATTTTCCGTATTTCATAAGCAAAAAGTTTCTTGAGATGAGCAATAGGAGAAAAAACTAAATTTAAGGTAATGCTATAATTTTTTTTCTATGGGCATAGCACACGTATTGCAAGAAAATTCCTATAAAGGAACGACACGTGTACGAAAAAAGCGATTTACGTTGGTCCTGAATACTTGTAAATGGTACTCGGTGGGAAACACAGTCCTAGGTAAATCATTCCAAAGTGATGAGATTCTCCATGTAAAAGACAGTTTGAAAAGGGTTGTACGAGGATTGACAAGCTGAACCTCGTAGGGATGTCATGTACTAGCGTTATGTGTATTCCTAGCCAAGCACCGTTCTGGGAAAAATTAAGCGGTTACATTTTCTGTAAAAATACTTGTAGAATAGACTCAAGTTGCCAACCATTTTTCGATTTGCCAAGGAATCAAGGTTGTTGGTGAGTTCTGGGTCTCCAGTCAGGCGAACAGCTCTCTTTTGAATATAATCCAATAATAACAGTGTATGTTTGGGAGTAGAACCCCAAACATGGGAGCAATATTTTTTCTTTGAATTAAATTTGAATTTGAATAATATTCTCAACTTTTGCGAAGCTCGGTAAAAAGTAATGGATATTTGACTAACAATATTAAAGCTCATTCAACCGTTTTAAAGACCCAGCTCTCAGACAGAATGGTAATAACGATCTACCTCTAGATGGTGCAGTTTTATGTTACTGATGCGAACTAAATAGCCAAATTATTTAAAAAGTTCAACATTCGCATACTCATCAACATTTGTAAGAACACTGAATATTGCTTGAGATCGCCAAAAAATACGATTTTTTTTACATACTGAATTCGTATGGTACCGCGTATGCAGTAGATATTGTAATATCAATGAGACCTAGAATAAGGGAATATGAAAGATCAATCAAAAAGAAACAAACAGTATTATCAGCTGCAACTGATTACTCCAATCAATTTTCTTGGTTTTGTCTTCGAAGTTTTATAAGAGGAAACAATTAAAATTGACAAATTAAACGATACTCAATCAACATCAATAAAACTAAAAGAAAAAGCTAATTATCAATTAAAATTGCCTTCAAAGGCATTTCCATCTAATACAATGTGCTTATGATGACGAATTATTAATCTCTTAAATGCATTATAATATTTAATCTTCTGTAGAGCAATCATATTCATCTAGAGAATGCCATTCACCTAATGGATGAACTATCTCTTCAGAAAATTTTACACCTTAACTTTCTTATAACAAATTCAATTCTGTTGGAACAAGACAAGCAGTAACATATTTTAAACCAAATCTTCATGTAAGAAGCTGATTCATGACCATTTTCAAAGCGTGAATACGAGTTATGTGTAGATGTTTTCGATAAAGCATGATCACCATAACATTCTTGTAATATTTTTAGAGTACTAGAATGTTTTTAATTTCATTTTTGAAACAGAATTTACGTTGTTCAATAATTCCTTTCATATTAAAAATCGAAGAAAAAAAAGTTTACGAAAATAATGCGCTGTCATGATCGCTCATGACTGAATAGCAAGTTAAAATTTGGACAGAATGTTAGTAATATGTTTGACAGCATATTAAAGCGATATCTGAAATATACGTTTTACACGCAAACTTTAAATTCAGTTGACAGGATATTTTATGATGATAGTAGTGAGTCTCGTAATTTTGAAAACTTCTTTAGTTTTCATAATTACGATACTCACTCCTTGAAGATACCTTATACAGTCGTAGAGGAAATGTCAGAAATTTACTTAAAATTGACACGATGTAATAACAATAATTTTGTATAATGCTGGGCTAAAAATACAGAGATATTTTCTGTTGATTTAGTAGTTTTAAGATTAATATTATCTTTTGCTGCAGCAAGAAAAGTTTCAGATTTCATTACGACAATATCCTTATTACTCAGTCTAAGTTCGGAATAGGTAGTAAATTTGGTTGCGCTAAATTTACATAAAATATTAAAATTTTACTATTCACTGCTCCGAAGCGCTCGAGAATGTATGTGTAGTGGCTTAAGAACTAAGGAGCACTAAAATGTCATTCCGATCCTTTTTCACGTTCCGCAGGAGAAAACCACCCATAAGCTTTCTTGTAAGCCTTTTAATTATGCAACCACACATGCTCAGGCGCGGATTAACTATTTATGAAGACAGAGTGCCATTACGTAGTAAATCCTTTTGCTCTTTCATAATGAATGTGTCTTAAAACTTTCTGCAACTGCCTATGCACTATACTGCCTTTAACATAAATCTAATTAGGTTGAGAAACACGGGGCTACATAATGGAGGAAATTAAATTTCTTACTTTTGATGCTCAGATTATCATTATTGCAAAGGAACAATAGGTTTTAGAGTTGTTGAAATATTTAAGTTGTTCTCAGGCTGCCCTAAACCAACAGTCAACTACATTTATCTGCACACCGACCAAGGAGAAAAATTCTATATATATATGTTACTACAGACGTTTTCACGGATGGTGGAATGCAATACATTAAAATTCCAGCTTTCAATCAGTTCGTCTAACAATGAATTTGCACGACGTTTCGTCAAAATCTCATGTGGCATTTCCAAGTACTCCCGCTGCTGCCGCTCGAAGCTAACAGTATCGAACAGTATATATATATATATATATATATATATATATATATATATATATATATATATATATATATATATATATATATATTTATACTTGGCTCGACTCTAGTGTCTTTGATGCCGAGTTGTTTAGTAGTCAGTACAATATCTTTAGGGCTGATCGTAATTTTGCTTTAACGAATACTACGAGGGGTGGTGGCGTACTGCTTGCTTTGAGCAAGACCTTCAATGCAACTAAAATTGAGTTTCATTCTTCGCTTCCTAATGTTGGTATGATCGCCATAAGATTGGAATTGTCCCATCGTGCAGTTGGCATTCTTCTGATTTATGTCCCACCTAACAGTAATACTGTTGCCTATGACACTGTATTTGAAGAAATGTTGGACTCTGGTTATTTTTACTAATGAAGACGATTTGCTAGTCTTGGGGGATTTTAATCTTCCTACTTATGCAAATTATGTTATGGATGCCTCTTATAGTGACAACCAAATTTCTTCTTTACTTGAATTATGCGAGTTTTTATCTTTAAATCAATATAATCGTAATTATAACGAAAATAATCGTCTGTTAGATCTTGTATTTAGTAGAACTCCACTTAATGTATATAGTGCGGATCATCCTTTGATACCATTGGATCTTCATCACCCTGCCTTACAGATGTCAATTCTGGTTGAGCATATTCATGATAAATTTCCCCTTTTTCAGACTCAAAGGTACAACTTTCGAAGAGCGAATTACCCATCTCTTTACAACGACATTCTACAAACCGATTTTTCATTCTTGGGGTCCTTCAATAATATTGATAACGCTTGCGACCAATTCTATGTCGTACTGAATTCAGTTATCTCCAACAATGTTTCTATTATTCGCCCTAAGACCCTCAAATATCCTAAATGGTACGATAATTCGATAATACGTAAAATCAAAAAAAAGAATCAAGCCTGGAAAAGGTATAGACGTACTAGAAATATTTGTGACCTAGTCGAATTTAAACGTCTTCGTAGAGAGATCAAGATCGAGGTTCGGATTGCTTATAGAAATTATGTTACTGAGGCGGAAAGGGACTTCTCTATCAACCCAAATAAATTTTGGTCTTTTCTAAACGAGAAAAGGAGGACAACTAGTATTCTCATCAACATGTATTTTGAAAACGAATTGCTTACGGCTCCTCAGGAGATAGTGAATTTGTTTGCTAAGTTCTTCCAATCGGCATATGTTGATTCCTCTATGTTTCGGAACAACCCCCCCCCCGATAACTGCTCACGTCCCTCTCTTTCATCTCTAATTGTTAACACCATAGAGGAAGGGGACGTGATCAGTGCCTTAAAGAAACTTAAACCTAAATCGACCGCTGGAACCGATGGTCTACCAGCTTTTTTTATTCGGGATTGCGCAGCTGTGTTGTCCAAGCCTCTCACGTTTCTTTTCAATCTGTGTTTTAAACTCATCGTCCTTTCCCCAAATCTGGAAGAAGTCTAAAATATGTCCCGTATTCAAAAAGGGTAATAAGAGCCACATTGAAAATTACAGACCTGTGGTAATATTGGACAACTTTTCAAAGGTATTCGAAATTGTGCTATATGACATTATATTTAATCATGTTAAACTTTTCATAACTGAAAGCCAACATGGATTCTTTCCAGGGCGTTCAACCATTACCAATTTAGTTACAATTACTCAATTTATTTCGGAAAGTATGGACAATGGAGGACAAGTCGACGTGGTTTTATACAGACTTCTCAAAGGCTTTTGACCGGCTCATGGTATTTTGCTTGAAAAACTCTCAAACTGTGGAGTTAATGGCAATTTATTAAACCTGCTGAAATCTTATTTAATTGGTCGTCAACTGATAGTAAATTATCGTGGTTTTTGAGTCGGTCATTATTAATGCTACCTCTGGTGTTCCTCAAGGGTCTGTCCTAGGGACCGTTATTGTTTAACATATTTATAAATGACATCACCCGAGGCCTTACCTCGTCCTCTTTGCTTTATGCTGACGATCTGAAAATATACCGATGCATAGACTCTCTCCATGATTGTGTAACTCTTCAGGATGATCTAGATACTTTAAATCGTTGGTGTATTCGTAATAACTTATATTTGAACACAAAGAAATGTTTTTCTATGTCTTTCACTCGAAAAGAAATTACCAGTAAATTTTTTATATAATTTAAACCATAATGATCTTGAAAAATGTTTTCGTTTCAGAGATCTTGGTGTAATGTTTGATACTAAACTCAGTTTTGTGGATCATATAAATGAGATCATTGCTTCTTCTTATAGGTGTATGGGTTTCATTATGAGGAATTCTAGAGACCTTTTAAACATTGAAACCCTCAACACTTTATTTAATGCTTTGGTTCGTTCTAAACTGGAATATGGTTCAGTTATCTGGTACCCAACATATGAAATCCACATTAATCATATTGAAAAAATCCAAAAGACGATTTGTGAAGTTCCTCTGGTTTAAGTTAGATGGTATTTATCCACCATTGGGTTTCCCTAATGATGTTCTATTAAGAAGATTCAATATTGTTAGCCTTTCTCGGCGTAGAGAATATGCTACAATCTTGTTTTTATATAAAATCTTGAACAACAGAATTGAATGCCCTTGCACTCTCTCAAGTATTAGGTTCCGTGTGCCATCTCCATACGCTCGCCTAAACCATTCCTTTTTCTACATGCCTGTTCCAAGAACAAACTTGTTGATGTACTCGCCGATATACGTTATGTGCATGAATTATGAAAGGGTCAAACATATAGTTGATATTTTCTGTTGCAGTATGACATCTCTACGTAGGTCATGTTTAACTGTGGATTAGGTCTGTCTCTTTTTATTTTTGTTTTTCTTTAGCTTGTAGTGTAGTTATTAGAATTATTAAATACTAATTTGATAAATACTTACCTATTTGTACTTGTTATATTTGAATGTTCCTATCCTATAATTGGATTGTTGTGTAGGATAGTTGTATTAAATAAATAAATAAATAAATATATATATATATATATATATATATATATATATATATATATATATATATATATATATATATATATATGTGTGTGTGTGTGTGTGTGTGTGTGTGTGATGTGTGTGTGTGTGTAATAATGGATGTATCAGGAAATCTGTTTCCTGATATATCCAAGTGTGCATCCGTTATTTAGTGTTGTTTTGACTGGGGAGTCGCAGACATCTCGCCAAAATCTCATTGAGTATTATAAATGCTTACTAGACGTGGTGCGTGTCTAGTAAGCAGCAGCACGTTACTACACGTTGCCTGGACCGTAGATTATAGCGCTGAGTGGTGGAGGTGGTTTTGCCTCCTCTGAGCTGATCCAGGTGATCGCAGTGACGCCAACTCCTCGAGAGTTTGTTCTTGGTGTTGGTAGAAATGCTAAATAACAGATTTTAGCGCCAGATGATTCTGCTTTCTCTGAGCTATAGTGAACGATCACGGTGCTGTCAACTGTAATGTAAGCTCTAGGAGCTTTCTCCACAGTTGGCAGCAATGCGATCATCCATACCAGCTCATAGGAGGAGGAGCCATTCCCACCACCCAGCGCTATAATATACGGTCCAGGCAACGAGTAGTACCACACGCGCACCGCGTCGAGTAAGCATTGGATCAATGAGATTTTGGCGAAACGTCTGTGATTTATTATATATGATATTATTTTCATTCAGTACGTTGTTATGTCTCTCTAAGTAATGTATTAGCGTAAAAATCATTCTCGGGGATATTTATACTTTTTCATGTTTTAGAGTCCCTACATCACGAAAAACCCGGTCTGCAGAGTAGGCAATGCACAAAGATTAAATTAAATAATCATTATAATAACTAGACATATTTTTTGAGTTAGTACATTTATAAGTTGATGAACATTTATTTAACCTATTTCAGGCTGTTACAACCCAACAGGCAATTATATTCATACACACTTCGACCAAGGAGACGAATCTTCTAATAATATGTGTTTTCGCTATTTCTTCCTCTATGATATTGTTTTTATTCGATATGAAATCTTGTTATATTGTATTGGCGAAAATGTCTTTCTCGAAAATATTGACACTATTTCATATTTCAGGGTCCTTACATCACGAAATAACCTAGTTTCTAATCTCCGTCGGTCTGTTCGTTTGCCAATAAAAATGACAGAAAGCTAAATAATAATATTTAGACATTTTTTAAGTTAGTGAATTTATAAAATTATGAATTTATGAAGTTCAGTTTCGTAGTTTATCAAGAAAGACAACTCAGACAAAATGCAATAATATTACCCGCCAACAAAATAGGTTAATGGTACATTTGAGAAAATGAAACTATAAGATAATGGCGACAAATAAACGTAGACGGAAGTAAGTGTGAATGATACATTATTTTTCCCCAGGCGGGAGTAAAATCCGGAGAAAGCCTAACGCCTGGAGCAGTAATGGATCGTCTAGAGAATGCTTAATGTATCATTTAGCGCTTTTGGGCTAAAGGTACATTTTTCACGGAATCATCCCCGATTAGGACCTGTTCGCCAAAAAAACTGTTTTTTGTTGATTCTTAAAAGATTGCTAGATTTGTAAAAATATACAGAATTGTTTTGTTCGAGAAATAAAATTCAAATACAAAGCCTATAGGTCATTTTATCTTAAAACGTAAAATATTTACAAATTTTTGAACATTTTATCGCGAAATATTCTTGCATGTTATGTTTAACACCCTTTACAACATGTAACATAAGAATTACAAGCATGTCGTTGCGGCTTAGCCCGCGTAAATTGCATAATTTGTATCACTGAAGTACATTAAAGAACATAAAAGTCATAGAAGTGTCATTACTTACCTACCTACTATTAACTAATCTCTTGTACCACAAATAAGTCTCTGCAAAGAATTACTATAAGCAACGTTCCAGAACCGAGGCAAAACAATTAATATGAAAATAATTGATACACGCACCCTATTCTCCCAACATGGCTCCTTCTGAATTCTCATTATTTCTGAACCCACTCAAATCGTTGCGATTTTAGAGTCCATCACCACATACTTCATATATCGGGTCTTCCATTAAGGACTTGACAACTTTTGTTTTGAAATAAAACGCAACCCATTTGAGACATTTCGAAAATTTTACTATCGGCTTGAAGTACAATCAAAACATTTATGTATGGAATTCGACTTCATTCATATGTCCACCACGGACACGTTTGCAAGCGGTCGATTCGTTGAACCCAATTTTCGATGACTCGGCCACACATTTCGACGGAAACGGCCGCTATCTCTCTTTCAATATTGGCTCTGAGCTCCCCTAACTACGCAGGCTTGTTAGCATAGACCAATGATTTAACGTACCCCCATAAAAAGAAGTCTAGAGGTGTTAAATCACACGATCTAGGCGGCCATTCGACGGGACCATTTCTCGATATAACACGTTCACCGAATTTAGATTGCAGTAAGTCGATTGTTACACCCGCTGTGTGGCTTGTGGCGCCGTCTTGTTGAAACCACATATCATTAATGTCTAGCCCATGCAATTGATCAAAGACATAACGTTGCAACATGCCTCTGTAGCGATCTCCATTGACTGTAACGTGACGGTTATTTTCATCAACGAAAAAGAACGGCCCAATGACACCACCGGCATGAAAATCGCACCAAACAGTAATTTTTTGTGGATGAAGTGATGTTTCTTCAAGCACATGAGGGTTTTCACCTGAACAAAAACGCATATTCTGTTTGTTGACGAAGAAGTTTATCCAAAAAAGATGATTTTGCGATAAAATTGGTCATCTTCTTCCAACATTTCTAAAGCCCAATTCGAGAACGTACGTCGCTTTATATGATCGAGTGGCTTTAGTTCTTGAGTTAACTTTAACTTATAAGAGTGCAGGCCAAGATCTTTTCGCAAAATTCGCCATAGTGTGGTCTGAGCGATGCCCAATTCTTGAGAACGCCGCGAAATCGACTGTTTTGGTTCATTTGAGATGGACGCTTGAACGGCAGCAATATTCTGGTAACTTCGACCAACCCGTTGTCTCACTGGCACGGGAACATCCAGTAGCGAATATGTTAACTCAAATTTTTTCACTAGACTATGAATTGCTTGTGTACTGGGACGAGAATTACGACCAAAAATTGGCGTTAACGCTCTTAAAGTTGCAGTCACCGACTCCAAATTTTGGTAGTAAATTTTAATTATTTGTAAACGTTGTTCGTTCGTGTACTTCACCATGATGAGAATGTTGACTTTACTGACTGTTTTGACGTTGACAGTTTAGTGATTGGCTTAAGGGTGCGTTCACAGTGAAATTTCAAAGTTGTCAAGTCCCAAATGGAAGACCCTTTATATATATATATATATATATATATATATATATATATATATATATATATATATATATATGATTCTGTGCTTTTTTTTATTTCTTAGGATTTTTGTTCTACTTATTAAAACAATTTATACAGACCTGAATGCCTAAAAAAGTAAAAGAAGTCTTAATATCCAATGGCTACAAAGAAAAAGACATAGAACACATATTTAAAAAAAAGAACTTATAGATTGTACAACCAACTCAAAAAAAAAAAACATTAATAAACACGACCAAAAACGATATCACAAAACGTTTAATACTGCCCTACATAAATGAACTATCAGAAAGAATACATTCGCCTTAACGAAATATAATATCATAACATGCCACAAAAGTCATAATAAATTAAGTACATTATTTACACAACTAAAAAGCAAGACACCAGAAATTAAACAATCAAATGTCATTTATTCCATTTCATGTGCAGAATGCCCGAAAAAATATATAGGGATGACGAGGCAATTACTACAAAACCGACTAAACGGACACGAATAGACGCAAAATGCCTCCACAACACTAAACAAACACACCAAAGATACTAAACATGAATTCAATTATAAAGCGACAAAGATTTTAAATAGAGACTCTAATTACCAAAATCTAAAAATCAAGGAAATGATCGAAATAAGACGAGATCCTAATACCGTAAATGATAGAACTGATACAGCCTGCCTCAGCCATCTTTATCAAAATATAATCCAGATGAAATAAAAAATATATTTATATATATATATATATATATATATATATATATATATATATATATATATATATATATATATATATATATATCAACCGGTTTTATAACGTCTTCCGTCTTCCGATGCCTAATTTCCACTCCTCTCGGTTTCTCCATCCCTCCTCCTCCAGATCTCTCTCTAGTACTTCCTTGTTGATTCCTGCTCTCCAGCTTTGGCGTGGTCTTCCTCGTTTTCTTTTCCATGAGGGTTCCAATTTAAAATCTTTTTAGGCAGTCGGTCTTGTGACATTCTCTGTACATGTCCGTACCATACCAACTGTTGGGTTCTGATTTCGTCCACTATATCGTGCTTTATTTCTAAAGCTCGCCTTATCGTGTCATTTGGTATGCGGTCTTTTCTGGATTTTCTGGCTGCTCGTCTCCAGAAATCCATTTCTGTAGCTTTTAGTATTTTTTTCTGTTCTTTCCTTTAATGGCCACACCTGGGAGCTGTCCGTTATTATACTTTTCACTATTGAGTTGTAAATTCTCTTCTTATTTTCAATGGTTATGTTTTTGTCCCATAGTATACTATTAAGCATTGCAATCGCTTTTCTTCCTTGGATATTCCTCTCGAAGATTGCTTCTTCCAGTGTTCCGTCCCTAGATATTCTCGTTCCCAAATACTTATAACTGGCACAGTGTTTGATGGTGTATCCTGTGGCCAGTTTCAAGTCCTGCTATTGTCCTCCGACGCACATGTACTCGGTCTTTTTAATATTGACTTCTAGCCCCCATTTTTCATATTCATCCATAAGTTTTTCGTGTCATGTATTCCATATCATCGATGTCCTGAGCGACTACTACCTGGTCATCTGCGAATGATAGCGTGTACAATATAGTATCGTCATCCAGTGGTAATCCCATACTGCTGCATTTCCTTTTCCAGTTCTTCAGTGCACTCTCCAAATAGATTTTTAAATAGCGTTGGGGATATTACAGCAGCCCTGTTTGAGACCCTTTGTGACCGGGAACCCTGTTGTTATACCATATTTGGTTTTCACACTACTTCTTGCGTCTTGGTATAAGGATTTTACGGCTTTAATTATTTCGGTGCTTACATTACTCTGTTTATAGTGTTTCCCACAATCTCATTAGGGGCACGCTGTCGTAGGCCTTTTTTAGATCAACAAACAAGGCATGGACTTCCTGATCAAATGCGGTTTTCTTTTCTAGGATTTGTGTCAATGAGAAGAGATGGTCTATTGTGGATCTTCCTGCTCTAAAGCCTGCCTGTTCTTTCAGCTTCTACGTCCGCGTATTCCGTTTCTATTCTAATTTTAAGTATTTTTTCCGTATATTCTGCTAATAGATCCTGTAACCGTTATTTCCCCTATAGTTATCGCAATTATTTTTGTCTCCTTTCTTATGAATTGTTGATATGTATGATATTTTCCATTCCTCGGGTACTTCTGATGTGTTAATGCATCTTTGGAATAAGTTCCTCAAAGCGCTAAATAGCTTTTCAGTTCCATATTTTACTATCTCTCCTGGGATGTTTCCTGGTCCTGGAGCTCTACCCATTTTTTAGCGTTTTACATACTTCTTTAACTTCTGATGTTGTTATCCTTATTGGGGATCCTCGTATAACTATATTTGGGTTTCCATGTTGGGTACTTTTTGAACTCTGGTCTATCTTCTGTTAGCATATTTGTAAAATATTGGTTCCATTTTTCTTGGTGTTATTGGTGAGAAGATTTCTCTTTTCCGTTCTGCTCTCATATTTTTAAGAAGTCTCCAGCTTTCTGTGCTTTTTCTTCCTCCTATGTAAGTGTTGAGTCTTGAGCATGTCTTTTCCCATTGGTTGTTCTTTTTGTCACTAATCATTTTGCGTACTCTAGCTTGGAATTCTTCGTATTTTACTTTGTCGTTTGTGCTCTTTGAACTTAAGTATTTGTGATAGCTTTTCCGTTTTTCTTCAATTTCGTATTTAATTTCTTCATCCCACCAATATGGTTTTTGCTGTTTTTCCCTTTTCTCTTGGTACCCTAATGCTTCCAGTGCGGCTGCGTGTAGGCATTCCTTTACATACTTATATTCTTTTTCTATATTAACAAATCCCGTCCGTTGTATCTTTTGGTCCAGTCTACTCTTGTATAGATTTCTGATACTTTCATTTTGTAAGCTGTCTGTATTATATCTTATTGTTGTTTCACTTGTTGTGTGCTGTGTACTTGTATCTTCCAGTTTGCTTTCCCGTGTTGTTCGTGAGATTATCTTTCCTTTCACGAGGTAGTGGTCGCCGCCACATGAAGCTCCTCTTTGGACTCTTACATCTAGGAAGTTTAATCTAGATCTCTGACGTATTATCATATAGTCGATAATACTTTTTAAATCTCTTGTTGTTTGTCTCCACGTATATTTATGAATATCCCTATGCTGGTAGTGTCCGTTTAATATTGTAAGGTTGTTTTGTTCACATATCTCTAAAATTCTTCTTCCGTTGTCGTTAGTAACTTCTTCGCCATATTTTCCTACCACTTTATCGTGTTCTTTCCTTCCTATTCTTCCATTTAAATCACCCAAAAGTAATATCTCTCAAAAAAAATAACAACATAAAATCCATCTATTTTTTTAAACCAAAGGCACGATTTATTTTAATCTCACCTTTACAAACTAGTAAACATTCAATATTTCGATCAATAACGACTTGTGTATGAAAAATACTGAGTTTATTAGGTACCAAATCAAATATTTCAGTAAATATTTTTTGTATTAATTTTAAAGCCAGTATAATTAGCGTACATATTTTTAAATTAGTTATATATACAAAAAAAAACTGTGTAAACTGTTTTTATAGCGTGACTTGAATTGTACCAAAATTTTAATTTTTAATTTTAAATTGTAAAATTTTTAAATACTTGGAGAATGCCCACAAAAAAATGGGCGAAACGTCAGTAAAAACTAAATAAAATTAAATAAGTTGTTTTAATAGGTAGAACCAAAATCCTAAGAAATAAAAAAAGCACAGAATCATAATATATATATATATATATATATATATATATATATATATATATATATATATATATATATATATGTAGGGAGCAAAGCCTATTGATGGGGAGGCAAATATATATTGTGTGTGTCTATAATTTGTTCGCTGTTTGAATTAGACTATTTCAATACAGAAATGAAGTTCAATTTTATATAATTCAGGAATACCTGGAAGCAAGAATTATTCTCCATTTAATTATTTGAACTTCATTTGTACTGTTGATTTTATGTCTCTTTGATGTTCGCCATATTTGAGTTGCTGTAATATTTGTACATTTGTTTGGAAATAAACTTGAAATAACTGCTATCTCTCTATTTATTTGTCTTTTTGCTGGTTCCTAGATCGCCTAAAAATGTTTGTCGAGGTGACAGTTGGTCATTGGCAGTAAATAATAATGTAATAATTTAAAATAATTAGCAGTATCGCAGGTAGATTGTTTCGCTGTTTTTATTGTAAACTGATCGAAAAAATTAAAACCAAGCAACAACTCTTCCCCATATTTTTGATGTATGAGAAAACAATAAAAGTAACCGATGGCAAAAGTTACTACCCGAATCGGTAAACGAAGATTTATAACCACCATTTTAGAGCGTTAACGGTTCTTTCCTGCAATAAACACACAGTTTTATTCGAACTTTACACTCTATTTAAGTCTTGGTATAAATAGTGTCATTAGTTGCGTGATAAATAGTGTCGTTAGATCCGAAATAGCAAATTGTTATTGCGATTTTATTGTTATATGCGTTGTTGTAATATTTAAAACAAATATCTTTTTTTTTTAATATGTGGTTTTAGAAAGAGACAATACATAATTACACATTATATTTATTTTTTTATTAAGAACGTTTAACAGTTTATAGCACATTGTTTATGTAAATAAACTGCCAATTTAATATATGTATATATATATATATATATATATATATATAAATCTTTTTGATATATCTTGGGTTTTGGTTCATTAAATGAATATCTTTGAATTCTTTTGATTTTTTTTATTATTTTGACGTTTCGCCCCTGATTTTTGGGCATTTTCAAAAAACTGTTTTATCTCGCTATGTTTGGAATTAAAATTAAAAATACAGCACAGTCTTGCTTTAAATTATAAACAATAACATTGGTTTACATACATAACACATACACTTATATAAATACAAGAAAAAACAACTGTTTTGAAATTTTACATAACTTAGTTTAAAATTAACTTTTCTTTCAAAAAGTATATATATATATATATATATATATATATATATATATTATATATATATATATATATATAGGGTGTTATGAGAATAGTTTAATATATTAAAACCGGCAAATAATTGCATTAAAAGCAACTGCGCTAAAATAATTAAAAAATTTCGCTATTCTATAACTAATGAGAAAATGGACCCTATTGTCAAGTTTTTCGGCAGGTACGTAATGATTTTAATTAATAAATAGAACTCAACCTTTTTCAGTTTTGAAAAAAGCTTGTTATGGTGTAGACATAAAATACATCTGATGTTCGTGGTTTTAACTAAAGAAAATAATACCCAAAACGCGTGGGTAAAATAAATATAAATAATAATTCTATTTAAAGCTGGAATTTTTGGTAATACCTACTCAATCCTGTAGAATATGAAATATGATGTAAATTTCGGAAAAAGAAAAACAAAATCACTTAATACATAAAATAAGAATCACAAACCTCACTATTCATTTTTAGGTGTACAACATCATAAAAATACTAGCTATTTATTTCTGAGAAACTTTAGATTTCTTAAAGAACTTTATGGATGACCCACAAAACTTATAGAGTTGGCAGCCGTCGCGATCAGAGCTGTTACTTCAATTTGCGTTGTGAACGTAAGTTTTCGCAGCTATACTATCACGAGATCGTTCTTTATTCGAATTCATGACGTTATTACTTGTGGTTTCATTTCTATCGTTTCCTGTTTGAAATTTAAAGTATAAAATTTTTTTATTTATTTGCAAAAGCAAGTTTTTTACAAATACAATTAGATTTAGGTTTTTTTTTTAAGTTATATCTAAACGGTTTAGGTTAAATATAACTATACAGTTAAGTAAATTTAGTATAATCGTTTTTGTGTGGCGGCCCGTGGCTCCGTGGCGTAGTACTTGCTTGCGGTGCAGAAGATCTCGGGTTTAATCCCAGCAGGCCGGTATAATTTTATTTAAGTATATATGGCGTGGCCACGTACATAGGTAGTAGTTGTTTGCAGAAATGCAATAGCTCTCGTGGCAGCACTACCGCGTTGTGTAAAAGGTGCTGTGAAATAAAAAAAGGTATGTTTCGGAACTTGGACAACGTTGTCGAGTATTACGACATCCTCGCCGATATCCTACTTTGATACTTAGGCGGAAAGGTGAACGATAAAAAAAACAAATTTAACAAATGAAGTGAAATAAAGAAAATATATTTGATTCCATTAATCAGGATACTTTTTAACTTATTATTAAATAGTGGCATACATTTTTGAATAAAATAAGTAATTCCTTTAAGAAATTTTGGAAGATCGTTTTTTGTTTTGGCAATTATATTCTTCAACTATTTTTCACTTATCAGGTTTCGTTGTGTTAAGCCAATGATTGACATCACAACTTTTTTCCGAATTTAATAATCTTATACCGAATTTTGGTAACGAATACATTTCTCTGTGACATTCGTGCTTTTAAACGCAAACGTATTTATTGACGTATTCAACTATCTACGCATCTTTTCAATATTCCTGAAACAAATTCAAAATATCCAATACTGAAACACACATGGTTTACTATGTAGACAAATATAGAATATCCCTGTAGTTTTCATTAATAAGGAAAGTAACTGTTTGTAGCTGAAATTTATTATTATTCTGTCCATTGATTAGTTTGAGTTTCCATCCTGTTATCATTATTTAGGTACAGTGAATTTTTAAATCATTTTTGTGGTTTGCGATTTTTTGTTTTGGTTAATACAACGAATTTTTTTTTACATAATACTGGAAACGAACATTTAAATCCAAATTTATTTTTACCCTATTGTTACTTTAACTGTTTCTTGCCTGGATGTTACTGGTCAGCTGATTTATTAATAATGAATAGTATATTTAAGGACTAGGTGCGTATCTTGCGTGAATTTATAATACCGTACGTAATTCAGGTGTAAGACCGCCGTAGATTTAGTTACTTTTTGTATTAATGCGTGCTTAAGAATAACTGTTTTTGAACTCAAGAAATGCTTTTAGTGCTTGCTAATAACGCGTAGGACTCCACATGTACTTAAGGTTACCATTTTAATAGCTTCAGAAGGATAAGTTTTTTGTTTTTAATACAGATAGTAAACATCGTTATTTAATTTCCCGTTAATTTATGAAAAATATTTTTAATAAAAGTCAGGTTACTTTAAGAAGGAAATTTCTAAGTGGCAACATTAATCATATGCGTCAGATAGGTGTAATAAATAAGACGAAATTCTAAATATGTAAAAATTGAGAAAAAAAAGTAGTTCTACGCAATCCATTTCAATATATTAAACTATTTTCTTAATACCCTATATATATATATATATATATACATATATATATATATATATATATATATATATATATATATATATATATATATATATACATATAAATATATATATATATATATATATATATATATATATATATATATATATATATATATATATATATATATATATATACATATACATATACATATACATATACATATACATATACATATATATATATATATATATATATATATATATATATATATATATATATATATATATATACACTACTGGACAAAATTAACGCAACAATATATTAAATCATACAAATCTCTATAATGAATTAATTTTAATAATTTTTTATGAACATTGGTTACGCTAAAAGTTAGAAAAAACTTATTCGGATACTTTAAAATGAATTAGCTACCAAATTTCTCTATAAGATTCGAATTAAAATTATTCTTAAGACTTAATAACAAAATCGTTTTGAAATTATGTAATAATAAAAAAAATAAACTGGGACACTAGTAGCAAAATTAATGGTGTAACTGGGACACTAGTAGCGTGTGTTGCCTCCTCTACTTCGGATGACAGCGTTTATGCGCCTAGGCATGCTTCTAATTAAATTTTGGATAAAATCTTGAGGAATTTTGCTCCCATTCTGTGATAACTCCATTTTCAAGTTCCCTCAGGTTTCTAGGTGCAGGTATATGACGTTTCACATTTTTTCTTAAGGTGATCCCATACATGTTCTATCGGATTCAGATCTGGGCTTTTTGGTGGCCATTGCATAATCGGTATATCAACTTGATTAAGATAATCGAGTACCTCCCTAGCCACGTGAAGTCGAGCGTTGTCTTGCATAAACAGGAAATTGGGCCCCTCAAAATGACCGAAAGGCATCACATGTTCTATTACAATATTCTCAACATAGTAGTCAGCATTCATGGATCTCGTACGGACAGGAACTAACTCTGTGCGAGCATCAAAGCAGATGCCACCCCAGAACAAAACAGAGCCACCGCCGAATGGAATCCTTGCAGAGATATTGCAAGGAGCAAACCTCTCTCCTGGTCTTCGCGATACTAGCTCACGACCATCCTGGATGTTTTAGACTAACCCTAGTTTCATCTGTGAAGAAAACTTGTTTCCAATCATCCACAGACCAGTTTTCGTGATTTCGAGCAAAAACGTAACCTGGCAACTCTGTTCTCTCTAGTAAGCAAGGGCGCAGTGGCTGGTCTCTACTGTTTAATCGAATCAGCTTCATTTAACCGTCTTCTAACTGTTTTAGAAGAAATTGTGACATTGCGACCAGCTTCGAGTTCGTTTCTTATTATAGAACTAGTGACAGTCCTGTTTCTTAAAGCATATTCTCTTATAAAACGTTCATCTAGGTCGCTAGTGCATCGTTTTCGTCCTTGCCTAGCCTTCTAGAATAAATTCCTACTTCATTCAAGCGTCTTACCATACGACTTATTGTGGAACGATGTTTGCCTAACAAATTGGCAATATAACTCTGACAAGATCCCTCGTCCAATAAAACTGAGGCTCGCATTACCTCGTGTTCAGTTAAATTCCTTGTTCGATTCATTTTTCTAATTCTTCAGGGTCAAAAATACCACAAAAACGTATTACTTTGAAAAAGGGAACAATTTATAAGCTTACTTTTAAAGAAAATCTATCGCATTATTACAGAAAATTATTTATCTTCTAAAAAATTCTTTAAATCTGTAAATCTAAACGAATTGTTTTGATTTCTGTCATGAACAACGAAACAAAATATGCATGGCCTACTATTCAAATACTCGATAAACTTTAAAACTGACATATGTAAGAAAAAGATAAATTAATTTTCAGATTGTTGCGTTAATTTTGTCCAGGAGTTTATATATAATTGCAACAGAGAATAACTATGGTATTTTATATAATTTTTAACATTTTCTTGAAAAGTTTTTACGTAAAAAAGTTTTAGTAGTTAGTAGAAAATTGACCGAATGATTTTTCAAGTGAACTTTACAATCTCTGGCCAAATAAAGGAAAGGGCGGCATAAGAATTAAAGGGAAATTCTAAAGAAACTGGAAAAGAGAGATTTCCATTAAAATTGCCAATTTTCCTAATAGGCATTTGAATAAGACCTCAAGTAGGTATTTTGGTAAAATTTTAATCATTTGGAAAATGGGCCATAATATCTGTAATGACGATAAGTTGGAAGTAAAACGTTAAGAATATTGGCACACTCAATAAATTGTTTTAAAAATGTTTTTTAAAGGTAGTTTAATTGTTCAAATGAGTTTAAGTTTGTAGTGTCGACTTTCTTAATCTTACAGAGAGGAGGGTTAGCTAAAACAAAATAGTATTATCTACTGATTAATGGTAGAATTTTGTACAATTTTCAATTGAGCTTTTATGAAAAATAATAACTAAGTATTTGGCACAAGGAGTCGTCCACTATGATTTATTAAATGATTTGTGTAACTCTTGGTATATTATATTAAGAAAATTAAAATTTCAGGTAAGACTGTATGTATGGCATCACCCTAATAGGCGTATTCTCCCAACAAGCAATTAACCTTGATCAAAATGACTGATTAAAAATAGAGATCCTAAGTGGAGTAAGTACGGACAGTTATCTAAAAGAACTGAACATAGTCAAAAGTATAACCAAAAACAACGCCTATAATCCAATTATTATAGATAAACTGGAAAAGAACAAAAAACATAAAAATATTCTTAAACAATTTTACACACCAGACGTAAAACACGAAATGGTTTGCTATTAACTATATCGGTGGTATTAGTAACAAAATCAGCAATAGCCTTAATAAGTTAGAAATAAACTGTATAAGTGTTAATAAAAACAATATGAAACAAATATGAAAAATCGGGTATATATGAACTTAATTGTGATGACTGTGACGCTGTCTATGTGGGATAAATGGGACGGAGCCTACAACAAAGATTAAAAGAACATAGGCACTCTATGTTAAATAAACAGCCTTTGCTAAACACTGCATAGACAATAATCACATTTTTAATAACGAGAGGGTGAAGTTGCTATACAGTGCTCAAAAAAGGAAACATATGGATTATTTAGAAATTTTTAGCATAATAAAAAGCCATTAAAGCTAATATAAAAAAACTATCCAATTTTATTACCTCTTAATTTAAATTTAGTACCAATTAATCATCCAAATGTAATATCTTTTAGAACTTTTCCTGGGTTAAAACGTTTGTTTTCGTTCTGACGACCCATCTGACGGCGCCAGGGAGGTTTCCGATGTTACTTTGGCTGGTAAGGATTTTTTTCCGAAGAAATGCCCGTCCAACGGGGGGGTTTGAACGAAAATGCAAAGAAGCTGTTGCTTCTAAACATCTTGCCTACCGACGATGGCATGAAAATACTAACAACATAAATCGTAACACCTTTGTTCGTGCCCGGAACAGAAGCAAAGAAATTATCGACGAAACCAAGGAGGCACAGAATGAGCGAATTAGAAACAAACTTCTCGCTTGTCCCAACAATTCCAGGTCCTTTTGGTCAGTCGCTAAGGCAGTTAGCCAAAATTTCACCAAATCCACTATACCACCATTCACACGGCCAGATAATTCTATTGCAAGGTCACCTGTTGAAAAAGCGAACTTGTTGACTGAACTCTTTGCTTCACATTCTACTGTCGATTTCCAAAGAAAAACACCACCTACTATTCCCATAGTGCAGTCAAGGATGCCCGATGTTGTCTTCAGACAGCGTATCATAAAGCGTATTTTAATGAAGCTAGACACCAAAAAAGCGTCTGGCCCTGACGAAATACCTGCAATAGTTCTCAAAAACTGTGCGAGGGAACTAAACACCAGTTTTCTGTAGATTTTTCAACCTATCCTACAGAAAGGGAATATTTCCTTCCTGCTGGAAATGTGCCACAGTTCAGCCGATACCTAAAAAAGGCAAGAAGACCTTGCCAAATAACTACCGACCAGTCGCACAGCTTTCAATAATATCGAAAGTCATGAAAAAGGCTATCAATCAAAATCTTCGAAAATGTCTTGAAGAATTCAACATTATTAGCGATCACGAATATGGCTTTCGTAAACATAAATCAACAGGAGATCTTCTGACTTATGTAACACATGTATGGAACAACGCAATTGAACACTTTGGAGAATCTCGAGCGGTTGCTCTTGATATATCCAAGGCATTCGACCGTGTTTGGCACGATGGGCTAAGCTACGTTTTTGTGGTATGTCTGCGCAGTTTTGTTTGTGGCTCTCATGTTTCCTCAATGAGCGTTCTTTACGAGTGGCGGTCGACGGATTTCTTTCTAACACCTTCACTATCAACGCCGGTGTGCCCCAAGGCTCCATACTATTTCCTACTCTTTTTCTCATTTACATTAACGATCTGCTGGAAAAGACCGGAAATTCAATCTACAGCTTTGCAGATGACAGTACGCTTATCTCTTCATTCACTTTGAACGCTCGGACATCGGCTGCTCACGAGAGTGTCCGCAGACAGAGGGAAGTTGTTCAACTTAACAAAGACCTAGAAGAAATTCTATCTTGGGGTGACAGTAACCAAGTGGAATTTAACGCTACAAAAACCCAGGCGGCAGTTTGTTCTAAAAAAGTTAACGTTGCTGAACCCGACATAGTTATGGCGGGGCACTCCATTCTTCTAACATCGTCACTCAATTTGTAAGGCGTTAATTTGGCATGAACATGTTGCAGGCATAGCAAGGAGAGTTTCTCAAAAGTTGGGAATATTATTTCGAACCAGAAAGCTTTACACTCCACAACAACTGTTAATTCTTTACAAAGCTCAAATTCGACCAACTATGGAATACTGCTCCCATATTTGGGGGCTCCGCTCCCAAACATACACTGCATTTGTTGTATTCTATTTAGAGACGAGCTGTTCATCTGATTGGAGACCCGGAACTGACCGGCGGCCTTGATTCGCTGAAACATCGAAGAACGGTTGGCGACTTGAGCCTATTCTATAAGTATTTTCATGAAAAGTGTTCGGAGGATGTGGCCCGTTTAATTCTTCCCAGGGCAGTGCATGTTAGAAATACGCGTCGCGCTGATACTTCACATCCGTATGAGATTCAGCTTGTTACTCCTCATACAACGCTTTTCAAGCAGTCTTTTATATGGAGAACATCATTCCTTTGGAATAATTTGCCCAGGACTGTGTTTCCCACCAAGTACAATTTACAGCAATTCAAGAACAACGTGAATCACTTTTTCCGCACGACGTGTCGCGCCTGTAGTGTTTTTAGGGACCTTCCTGCAGCACGTGTGCTAGACCCATGAAAAAAAATTCATATCGATTTTTGACTACATTAAAGTATAAAATGATAAAACAACGGTGTTAATCCGCCAATCCGCCACATTTTTTTTACAAGATGAAATAAATCCGCATTAAAAATTCACTTTACTTCTTTACGTTCCTTTT
The DNA here is from genome assembly GCA_019049505.1 of Pachyrhynchus sulphureomaculatus. Taxonomy (NCBI): domain Eukaryota; kingdom Metazoa; phylum Arthropoda; class Insecta; order Coleoptera; family Curculionidae; genus Pachyrhynchus; species Pachyrhynchus sulphureomaculatus. The sequence continues at coordinate 90,827,227 of CM032452.1, read as the reverse complement.
AGTACAAAGGCTGTTAAACCAAAATTGCAACAAAACATGGCAAATAATTAATTCCGGTTAATTACTTTTACGTTGCTAAAACTTTATAGGAATTAAAAGTTTTAAAAGGATTATTTCAATATTTTTAGGTATCTAAGTGCAGTTATGTACGTTTGTCTTAAACCTCAATGTTTCTTTGAAAATTGTTGAAGGTTTTTGTAGTAGTCAAAGATTAAACAAGAGCTTTTTTTTGTTTTCAATTTACTCAGTGCTCTTTGTATAAAATTCCAAAATTTAACTTTAAAGGGATCCCGCTAAACACAGAAAAGCAGAAAATGGTTTGCTCAGTCAACTATGTCAGTGGTATTAGTAACGAAACCAACTATAGTCTTAATAAGTTAGAAATAAACTGTATAAGTGTTAATAAAAACAATTTAGCCCGATATCTAGTTAATAACGAAGAAAGATCTAACAAATATGGAAAACCGGGAATATATGAACTTAATTATGATGACTGTGACGCTGTCTATGTGGGACAAACGGGACGGAGCCTACAACAAAGAGTAAAAGAACATAGGCATTCTATTTTAAATAAACACTTTGCTGAACACTGCATAGACAATAATCACATTTTTAATAACGAGAGGGTAAAGTTGTTATACAGTACTCAAAAAGGAAATAATAAGGATTATTTAGAAATTCTTAGCATATCCCCATATTAGACGCCGTGTTAAGATAGACTACTTGTAATTAACCCAATTTTATTACCTCTTAATTTAAATTTGGTACCAATTACAGTTGATTACATTTTTTAATCACAACATTTACAATGGAAATAGAACAAAATAATTCACTTAATCTCCTAGATCTTACTATATCAAGGGCTAACAACACACACACAAATTTTCAATATTTCACAAACCATCTTACACAGGCACAACCAGACACAGTATTTCAAGCCACCCAAAACAATACAAATTTGCAGCATATCACAGTATGTTATATAGGCTAGTGAGTGTTCCTTTATCTAAAAATGATTTTAATAACCAACTAAATTTAATAAAACAAATTGCCGTACATAATAGTTACCCCCAAATACATTCAATTCCATAATCAATAAAAAACTTAAAGACAGCAATATTAATCATTAACCTATTTTGGCACACCTTCAGAAAAAATTAAACACTACTTAAACCAAAATAATATAAATATAGCTTTAAAAACTAATAACTCAATAAGAAAACTCATAAAAAATACGAAAGTTAAGCAAAAGAAAGGTGAAAAATCAGAGGTATACGAGGCTGGTTTGAAAAGTCCGTGCAATGTCCGAGAGATGGCACCACCGGCGCGTATCGAGGTCATGTTTAGTTAGTAGCATCTCTTGAATGAACGCACACCAAGTTTCAGCCATATTGGTCTATTTCTTTGTGTTTGGCATTCGTGTGAATCAAGGAAGTCGAGTGATTTTTCAAGAAATGGACGAAAAAGAATTTCGTGTGGTGATTAAACATTACTTTATGAAAGGCAAAACGCCTCAGGAGACTAAAGAGAAGCTTGATAAACATTATGGTGACTCTGCACCTTCGATTAGAACGGTTTTATAAGTGGTTTCAAAATTTTCGGACTTGCCATATGGGCACAAGTGACGCTGAACGTTCTGGACGGCCTGTGGAGGTTACGACTCCAGAAATCATTGATCAAATCCATGGTATGGTGATGGATGACAGAAGAGTTAAGGTGCGTGAGATTGCTAGTGCTGTGTGCATCTCGACTGAACGGGTACATAATATTTTGCATAAACATTTGGACATGAGAAAGCTATCTGCAAGATGGGTGCCGCGATTGCTCACGCTTGACCAAAAAACGGAATCGTGTGAAGTGTTGCAAGGATGGTTTGCAGCTGTTCCAGAAGAATCCGGAGGACTTTAAGCGTCGTTTCGTCACTGTGGATGAAACATGGATACATTACTATACTCCTGAGACCAAACAACAATCTAAACAATGGGTTACCAAGGGGGAATCTGCACCAAAAAAGGCGAAGACCGTTCCTTCGGCCGGAAAGGTTATGGCGACTGTCTTTTGGAATTCGCAAGGGATAATCCTCATCGACTATCTGGAAAAGGGTTTTTATAAACTATTACAGGTGAATATTATTCATCGTTATTGGACCGTTTGAAAACGGAGCTGCAAGAAAAACGCCCGCGATTGGCCCACAAGAAAGTGCTTTTCCATCACGACAAAGCACCAGCACACACCTCAGCAGTTGTGGTCGCAAAATTAATGGAAATAGGATTCCAACTCGTTTCACATCCCCCCTATTCTCCAGACTTGGCTCCCTCGGACTACTATTTGTTCCCTAATTTGAAGAAATGGCTGGCGGGACAAAGATTTTATTCAAACGAGGAGGTGATTGCAGACACTAATGGATATTTTGCAGACTTGGACAAATCCTATTATTCGGAAGGGATCAACAAACTAGAACATCGTTGGAGGAAGTGTATAAGCCTAAAAGGAGACTATGTCGAAAAATAAAAAAGGTTTACCCCAAACATATAAGTAGTTTTTATTTTTGCACGGACTTTTCAAACCAGCCTCGTATAAATTGAATTGCGGTTTGTGTACTAAGGCGTACATAGGGCAGACAGGGCGCTCATTTGAAACTAGAATTTCAGAACACAAACGAAGTTTTCTTAACAACAAAACAGGTTCTTCATACAGCAATCATTTAATAGAACAGAACCATCAATTTAATGTCCAGTTTGAAATATTACACGGAAGGAAAAAATCTTTTGGAATACCTAGAGATAAACCGTTTGAAAAACACAGATTCCATTCTAAATGTACAAACAGAAATAAATATAACAGATGAGAAATCCCCATTATTCAATTTACATCTATAATATATATACAAAATGCAATGTCTCTCTGTCTGTCTGTCTGTTAGTAAGCTTATCAGTGGAGAACCACTTATCCGATTTACGTGCTTTTTTTTTAAACATGCATATGTTCTCAGGCAGGTTACAGGCTATATTTTAATACGTTAGCTAACCTAAGGAATAAGCAGGGATGATAATAGTGAATCAAGTTGGAAAAAAGTTTGCCGCTAGCGCGTTCTCTTGAAAGATACTGCCTAAACCATTAAATATGAAATAATATCATGTAGCAAGGAATATCTATAATATATATAAAATGCAATATCTCTCTGTCTGTTTGTCCATTAGTGCGCTTATCACTCGAAACCACTTATCCGATTTACGTGTTTTTTTTAATTGTTCTTCTCAGTCATTGATGGGTAGGATATTCGATGTAGAAAGCAGTTTATGGTCGGAAAAACCTAACGGTGACAGTGTAAATCTCTGGACTGGTGGTTAAGCACAGGTCAAGGAGACTGGCGAACTCACCGTCTCGATCAGAAAGTTATCTTTAACTTAGTCATATCGATTTTTGATTATATTATAGTAAAGAATGATAAAACAACGGTGTTAATCCTCAAATCCGCCACATTTTTTTTACAGAATGAAATAAATCCGCATTAAAAATTCACTTTACTTCTTTACGTTCCTTTTACTACAAAGGTTGTTAAACCAAAATTGCAACAAAACTTGGCAAATAATTAATTCCGGTTAATTACTTTTACGTTGCTAAAACTTTATAGGAATTAAAAATTTTAAAAGGATTATTTCAAGATTTTTAGGTATCTAAGTGCAGTTATGTACGTTTGTCTTAAACCTCAATGTTTCTTTGAGAATTGTTGAAGGTTTTTGTGGTAGTCAAAGATAAACAAGAGCTTTTTTTTTTGTTTTCAACTTACTCAGTGCTCTTTATATAAAATTCCAAAATTTAACTTTAAAGGGATCCCGCTAAACACACAAAAGCAGAAAATGGTTTGCTCAATCAACTATGTCAGTGGTATTAATAACGAAATCAACTACAGCCTTAATAAGTTAGAAATAAACTGTATAAGTGTTAATAAAAACAATTTGGCCCGATATCTAGTTAATAACAAAGAAAAGATCTAACAAATATGGAAAACCGGCAATATATGAACTTAATCATGATGACTGTGACGCTGTCTATGTGGGACAAACGGGACGGAGCCTACAACAAAGAGTAAAAGAACATAGGCTTTCTATTTTAAATAAATACTTCGCTAACCAGTGCATAAACAATAATCACATTTTTAATAACGAGAGGGTAAAGTTGTTATACAGTGCTCAAAAAGGAAATCATAAGGATTTTGTAGAAATTCTTATCATATCTCCATATTAGACGACCAGTTTGAAATATTACATGGAAGGAAAAAATCTTTTGGAATGCCTAGAGACAAAACCGTTTGAAAAACACAGATTCCATTCTAAATGTACAAACAGAAATAAATATGAGAGACGGGAAATCCCCATTATTCAATTTATATCTATAATATATACAAAATGCAATGTCTCTCTGTCTGTCTGTCAGTTAGTGCGCTTATCAGTGGAGAACCGCTTAGTCGATTTACGTGCTTTTTTTTAAAACATACATATGTTCTCTGGCCAGGTTATATATCCAGGTTATACATGTATATAATATATATATATATATATAATATATATATATATATATATTATATATATATATATATATATATATATATAATGCAACGTCTCTCTGTCTGTCTGTTTGTCCGTTAGAGCGCTTACCACTGAAGAACCACTTATCCGATTTACTTGCTTTTTTTTTTTAAACATGCATATGTTCTCTGGCAGGTTATAGACTATATTTTATTACGTTAGCCAACCTAAGGAATAAGCAGTGATGATAATAGTGAATCAAGTTGGAAAAAAATTTGCCGCTATAGCGTTCTCTTGCAAGACACTGCCTAAATCATTAAATATGGAACAACATCATGTAGCAAAGAATATCTATAAAATCCAACATATCTCTGTCTGTTTGTCCATTAGTGCGCTTATCACTCGAGAACCACTTATCCGATTTACGTGTTTTTTTTTAATTCACACAGGTTCTTCTCAGTCATTGATACGTAGGATATTCGTAGTCGAAAGCAGTTTATGGTCGGAAAAACCTAACGGTGACAATGTAAATCTCTGGACCGGTTGTTAAGCACAGGTCAAGGAGACTTGCAAAACTCTCCATCTCGATCAGAAAGTTATCTTTAACTTAGTCATATCGATTTTTGATTATATTAAAGTAAAGAATGATAAAACAACGGCATTAATCCGCCACATTTTTTTACAAAATGAAATAAATCCGCATTAAAAATTCACTTTACTTCTTTACGTTCCTTTTACTACAAAGGCTGTTAAACCAAAATTGCAACAAAACTTGGCAAATAATTAATTCTGGTTAATTACTTTTACGTTGCTAAAACTTTATAATAATTAAAAGTTTTAAAAGGATTATTTCAAGATTTTTAGGTATCTAAGTGCAGTTATGTACGTTTGTCTTAAACCTCATAATTTCTTTGAGAATTGTTGAAGCTTCTTGTAGTAGTCAAAGACTAAACGAGAGTTTTTTTAGTTTTCAATTTACTCAGTGCTCTTTGTATAAAATTCCAAAATTTAACTTTAAATGGATCCCGTTAAGCACAAAGCAACCAACCTATATAAAATTAATTCTAAGAGTTAACAATTTAACGTTGAGCTTGAGTATATAATGTAATAATTATAGAGAACTTTGAGGCGAGAAAACCAGTGTCGACCATTGTCATATTTCAGACTAAACTTTTTAACTGGTTTATGTTTTGGCCAATTCTTTTAATTGATTCTTGGAATTACATGGCCTTGATAGCACAGATATGCTTGAACTTGAGCATTGTGACCAGCTAGTATTAGAGGGCGATAAAGTATTAGTATTTAGATTCTTTCTTCGTGGTTCTTGGCTCAACGCGATAGATCTAATATATAAAATTAAAAAAAACCGGCCAAGTGCAAGTCAGACTTGCGAAATTAGTGTTCCGTACGTTGATTGCATTTAAAATAAAAATTTTTGTTACGGTGGTATAAAATAATCAATGATTTCACAAAACACACCCAAATCAATTTTCAACAAATTTTTTTATAATTTTTACTGAAAACTGATGAAAATGTTTGTTTTTTTTTTATATACCAGATAAATAACCAACATAAAGAGAAAAATGCAGAAACGAGAAGGATGATAAACAGAGAAAAGAACGAGAGATGGGAAAAATCGTGCGAACATGTAGAACAGTATATAGGAGAAACTAGAAGCACAGAGTCATGGAGAATAATTAAAGCATTAAGGACTAACAATAGAGAGAAGACGTATATAGAGTACATCCCAGAAAGCGAGTGGGAAGAATATTATAAGAAGCTGCTAACAGAAGACAGACAAGAATTCCAGGAAGAGAACCTTGAAGAAGAACAGAATAAGGAAAAAAAAAGAGATAGAACTAAGCTATGAAGAAGTAAAGAAGACTATAAAAACACTCAAAAATAATAAATCTGCAGGGCCTGGGGGTGTGGTAAATGAAATGATTAAGCACGGGTCTAATAAATTACATCGAATGCTGAGAAACATGTTCCACAGAGCGATAAATGGAGAAAAAATACCAGAGGAATGGTCAAAAGCCTATATAGTATCTATATTTAAAAAGGGAGACCGCAGAAAATGCACAAACTATAGAGGCCTAAGCATAATATCGAGTATGGGATGTTTGTATGGAAAAATTATTAAAAATATCATAGAGGAAAATATAAAAGGAAAAAAATTGGAGAAGACCAAGCAGGCTTTAAGGCCGGAAAATCTTGTATAGACCACATATACACTATAAAATAAGAGAAGTTCATTTAGCCTTCATAGACATAAGAAAGGTCTATGACTCAGTACCAAGACAAAGATTATGGAACGCAATGAAAGAAATAGGCATTGACAAAGAACTAATACACGCAGTAAAAGCTCTCTACGAAAACAACACAGTGAACATAAAATAGGGAAGAGACTCCAAACATCCAGAGGTCTATTACAAGAATGCTCTACATCCCCCACACTATTCAAAATATACCTCGAACAAACATTAAGAAAATGAAAGCAAAAATGTAGTGGAATGGGAGTCCCAATACGAGGAGATTACTTATATACTCTAAGTTTCGCAGACTACCAAGTAATCATAGCGCAAGATGAGGAAGACCTCAGTTATATGGTAAGAAAACTGAAAGAAGAATATACTAAAGCAGGATTAGCATTAAACTTTGATAAAAACGGAATACCTAACAACAAAGGAGAGAAAACCTGGAAAATCTAGAAGTCGATAACGAACCAATAATCAAAGGAACCTATAGATTTAAATATTTAGGAACCATCATTTCAAAAAACGCAACATCAGAAGAAGAGATTAAAGCTAGATTAGGATAAACGCGGACATGCATAAGACAATTAAATTCGATCATGTGGGACAAGCACATTACAAAGAGAAACAAAACACGCATATACAAATCAATAATACAAAGCATAATGACATACGGGTCAGAAAACATGGACGATCAACAAAAGAAATAAAATCTAAAATTAACGCGGTAGAGATGGAGTATTGGAGAAGATGTTGTAGAGTGACTCGTATGGAGAGAATAACAAAGGAAGAAATAAGAAGCAGAATGAACATCAAAGAGAACGCAATAAACACCATTGAAGAAAAACGATTAAAATGGCATGGACACATAACACGGAGCGAAGATAAAGGTGGATAAAGAAAATAACAGAGTGGAGCCCTATAGGGAGAAGAAAAAGAGGAAGACCCAGACGATCGTGGAGAGACGATGTGGACGAGGCTATGGAGGACAGGGGTCCAACAGATCGAGACTGGGAAGATAGAAACGGATGGAATCAAAGGCTGAGAGAAGGAAGACAGCGTCAGCTGTAGAAAATCCTTGATATATATATAAATTATTTAAGGTAATACACTCGTCATAATTTTCGTTCAATCTATACCCTGTGGAGAATATTTCAGAATATTTTCAAAATTTTTTAATCAGTACTTTTCGAGATAAGGGAGGGGCAGCGATTTTTCGCAATTTTTTAAAAATAATACGAAGAAAAGTGTGAGCATCTCGATGACTTGGTAAATTTTTTTTTCACTTCTTATTTCAACCACTAAAATTAACTCTTTAAATGTAACTTTGAAAACTACACTATGTTAAATAGTTACGAGGGAAAATCAGATGTAAGAGGCAGACAGACAGACGGACAGACAGATAGACAGACGAATAGACAAACTCCGGAATGATTTTATAAATATTCAGTACGGAACACACTAAAAAAAACGACTTCATATAACTGATAAACAGTAAAAGATGAAAGGTACAAAATGATATTTTTCTCTTAATCTTGAAAAGCCAGTACCTATTTGCTTATAAAAGAAAAATTTTATTACGAAAAGCAAGTAAGAATCTGCTTTTTCCGCACACGTGTGGCTCCTGTGGCGCTTTAGGGACTTCCCCTGCAGCACATGTGCTAGACTCATAAAAAAAAAAAAAAGAATCTGTTGTTATTCCAGAAGAAGTACAAGAAATTTTGTTCCATATGTAATAAGATAAGGCCATAAGTAAAACACTCAAACCCAAATAAAAATTATGAAGTGATTGCAAATCGCATTCGCTTATTAACGCACGGATGCCTTGGAAGAAAGAAGAGGCACAAATTTAATTATACTATCGCGACGCTGCAAGCACTGTCTAGCCATCTCATTATTTCTAACATATGGTAAGGACGCCAGTGAATACAAGTATATATATATATATATATATATATATATATATTTATATATATATATATATATATATATATGTATATATATATATATATATATATATATATAATATATATATATATATATATATATATTATATATATATATAGATATTTATATATAGTCTGCCGCTAGCGCGTTCCCTTACAATATACAGCCTAAACCATTAAATATGGAACAATATTATGTAGCAGAGAATATCTACAATCTATAATATATATAAAATGTCTCTCTGTCTGTCCATTAGTGCGTTTATCACGCGAGAACCACTTATCCGATTTACGTGTCTTTTTTTAAATTAATACATATATTCTTTGGCCAGGTTATATAATAATAATAATAATAATAATCTATATCTATAATATATATAAAATGTAACGTCTCTCTGTCTGTCTGTCCGTTAATGCGCTTATCTCTCGAGAACCACTTATCCGATTTACGTGATTTTTTAAATTCATACATGTGTTCTCTGGTTAAATTATATATATTTTATTACATCTATAATATATATAAAATGCAACGTATCTCTGTCTGTCTGTCTGTCCGTTAGTGCGCTTATCACTGGAGAACCACTTATCTGATTTACGTACTTTTTTTTAAACATATATATGTTCTCTGGCCAGGTTATAGGCTATATTTTTTAACGATAGGTAGCATAAGGAATGAACAGTGACGATAACAGTGAATGAAGTCGGAAAAAAGTTTGCCGCTAGCGGGTTTTCTTGCAATACACAGCCTAAACCATTAAATATGGAATGATATTATGTAGCACAGAATATCTATAATCTATAATATATAAAATGCAATGTCTCGCTGTCTGTCCATTAGTGTATTTATCACGCGAGAACGACTTATCCAATTTACGTGTTTTTTTTTTTTAAATTCATACATATATGCTTTGGCCAGGTTATATAAGAATATTTTATATCTATAATATATACAAAATGCATGTCTGTCTGTCTGTGCGTTAGTGTGCTTATCACGTGAGAAACCACTTATCCGATTTACGTGCTTTTTTTTTAAACATACGTATGTTCTCTGGCCAGGTTATAGGCTATATTTTATTACGTCAGGTAACATGAGGAATAAGCAGTGACGATAATAGTGAATTAAATCGGAAAAAAAGTTTGCCGCTAGCGCGTTCTGTTGCAATACACTGCCTAAACCACTATATATGGAACAATATCATGTAGCAAATAATATAATATATATAAAATGCAACGTCTCTCTGTCTGTCCGTTAGTGCGCTTATCACTTTAGAACCACTTATCCGATTTACATGTTTTTATAAATATAAGCCTAGATAATGGGAGATAAGTTGAGATAATGGGAGATAAATATAAATAATGGGAGATAAGGAGAAATAATGGGAGATAAGGAGAAATAATGGGAGATGAGCAGAGATAAGCCTAGATAATGGAAATTATGTAGAGATAATGGGAGATAAGGAGAAATAATGGGAGATAAGGGGAACTAACGGCAGATATTTTATTACGTTAGGTAACATAAGGAATAAACAGTGACGATAGTAGTGAATCAAGTCCATGTGAGAGGAGCCGCGGGCACGGATAGTTTATATATATATATATATATATATATATATATATATATATATATATATAATAATTTGTGTAAAAAATTTTATTTTTCAGATGGATCTGGATCGTGGTGGTTTTCTTGTTCTCCTACCCCGTGGTGTCCAATTTAAAGTCGGTTTCTCGCTTCTCTGGCATTCGTTGTATGGGTCTGTACCATTTAAGTTGCTGTATTCTTATGTCTTCTATTATACTATGGAAAAATATCATTATCTTTCTGGTTCTGTGGTTAGTTACATGCTCAAGAATGGAATTTCCGGCTGCACTCCTCCAATAGTCCGTTTCTGTCGCCTCCAATGTCCTTTCTGTTGATATCTTCAACTGCCATACGTCGGCGTCATTACCATACGTTACAATACTTTTAATAATTGTGTTATATATGCCACATTTGTTTGCTATTGATATACTTTGGGCCTACAGTACACTATTTGGCTGTACTTGATAGTATCATCCAAGATATCTGTATTTGCTACAATTTTTTATTTGCTGTCTGTCCTCAGGCATTAAGTCTTGTCGTGCTTCACCAATGGTCATATATTGTATTTTTTTTATATTGACCTCTGAGCCCCATTTTTTATATTGCTCGATCCGAGTGATATATTCCAGATCATCATGCTCTTGCGCTATTACTATCTGGTTGTTCGCAAAGCAGAATGTATAGGGGGTTGTTGTTCTCTTACGGTATCCCCATATTACCAATTGCTTTATTCTTGGCAAAAACAGAAACAATCATAATACATAATAAAATACAGTACTTAATTACACTTATAGAGCGGAAATAGAGACTGTTCTTCGTCAGATGATAAGTGACAAAGACACTCTAGTAGAAACTTTCATTTCTTCTCTATCGTGATCGGAGCAGAATGCTCGATACCGAATGGCCTACATCTAAATAATGAGAACAAATAGATCGAAACGCATTGGAGATTGCCACTGGGCTACTGGGAGCGGCCGGGGTAGGTATGTTATTATTTGCACCTTCGTAATCGTAATACAATGGAAAAAGGTTGCCGACAACCATCGTTCGCTGAGTCACAAAATTTTCTTCCCTTTATTAGTTTACGGACTTAAAGATATTTTTAGTCTTTAATAAATTCTACATTAACACAGGCAAATTGGTATATTCCTAAAGTTTTGTTATTTGAAGTCTGGTGAAACTAAAATCCCAGGTTGATGTAAATGTAATGTAGCTGAGGTGTAATTAAATAGATTTTCAACCACAAGCTACTTGAGAAATGGAAGTAATATTAGTGAACAATTGCTGCTTGTTACGAAGTTTAAATTATAATTCCTCATAATTTTAGCGAATTAGATTATAACAACGATACAATGACAGTAATAAAGTTGGTTGAAGATTGACATATTGTATATAAGTAAGAATTTATTGGCTATTAGCCCAGCTGTCAGAGGCAAATTTTAACGAAAAGCTCTCATTAAATGTTAACAGCCTGCATTTTGCATACAGGTAGTTTTTTTGACGTAGAATATGATAAACAAAAAGTTTGCTGGTCTAAAGTGTACGCTAAGCATACAAAATCGAGAATAAAATGAAAAATTCGGTTTTTCGCAAAAATTTCGAAAAATAAAAAAGATATCGATAAACTAATAGTACCACGTAAAAGAATCGAAAATCTTACAAAAAAAATAGTATACAGATTATTTTTTTAGTTTTACTGTAATGTTAAAAAAATATTTTTAAATAAAATGACTAGTTTAACCCCTACAGTTGTAGTGGGAATCGCTTCGAATCTCATTTATGAATAAATTAACGTTTCTGTATATCGCTAAATATTTTGAAATTCGATTACAGATTTGAAAATTTCAAAATGGCGGATCCAATATGGCGGCCAAAGGGTACGTAATTCATTTAATTTTCCAATTTTCTTTTTAAAGTGCCTACTAAGGGGTTTTTTGGGGTGCTCATTAAGAATCTGAGAACAGATTTAAAAAATTCAAAATGGGTGATCCAAAATGGTAGTCAGTGTATATAAAAAATAAATGAAAATATATTTAACATATTTATACAAAAAATGGCTATATTTAATAATAATTGTATAAATACAATATAATAAAATAAAGAATAAATTACAAAAAATGTATAACAGAAATATTTACAAAATAATAAATATTATTTCTTCTTCTTCAATTTGTTTACAATTTTTATCATCATTATCCTCTTGTAATAATGGAAGAACAGATAAATTTGTGCAACCTTCTGAAGAAAAGCAGAAGCCACACACTGAAGAGTATAGCAGTCCTGCTTTTTCACAACCTTTCTTACAATTGCAAAACATCATTGCTAATTGCGCGCGTTTCTTCTTCGATCGCCATTAACAAAATTCCTTCGAGTAATTTTGAATTTTTGTGCTCTCAGTAACTGTATCCTTTGTACCTGAATATTTAAATGAAGTATAAATACATTATACTTAAAACTTAGACTTTTGTCTTGTCATTTCCCAACTTTAAATATTTTTTTTATTTTAAGTTTAAATTGTATGGTTAATAATAAGCAAAAAATGTGTTTATCATAACTACTTATTTAAGAGCAATATTTAAAAAAAAGAGTTCTTTTAAGTTTTTAATGATTTTCTAATATCAAGTATATATTTAACTGTATCAAAAAAAGTTGACCGATTTTTTTACTATACTTTTTTACTGCTTTGAACGTAAAATCGCCGGCGGTGCAATACAGTACGCAAATTTTCACATTTTAAAACTCATTTTATAAATAACACAGATAATGTGGATATTTTTAATTACTCTTATATTGAAACTTAAGGTATAATAATGATATATGCCCAAGAGTTTTTTTTAATACTATATTTTATTAAATTTTTGTAATTTCTGTATACTCGTTAATATCATGCAAACACAAATTTCGTTTTAAGTTTTATAAATTATAAAGCAACAAAAATAAAAACTATTACTATCAACGGAAAGCTGAAAGTCTCATTTTCAAAAAGCTGTATTTTAATTTTTTTTACAGTCTGAAAACAAGTTATATCGATTAACTTTCGAGCGGAGCGCGTAGAGTTTCAAATTAACCTGTTTGGCGCACTTTTTGAATGATCTATCCGAATTTTTAATAAATACTAACGTTAATAAAAAAAAATGTGGTAAAAAATTTATATTTTTTTTTTGTAAAATTTCCGGCTCTTTCACGTGGTATTATAAGTTTTTCCATATCTTTTTTATTTTTCAAGATATTACACAGCGTACATCAAACTTTTTTTTTATCGTATTCTAAGTCCAAAAAACTACCGGTGTGGCAAAACGCAACCCCTGGCGACTGGGCTATATAATAATAATCATACAATTTTATGATATATAGTAAGTCATAAAACTTCAAATATAAAAGTATTCTGACAGGAAACTTCCACAGGTTACATAGCTAATATCTTTGAAAGATCTGAGATATGAGGATTTAGGGCACCTAGAGACGTGTGTTATTATTTTATGTTTCCGCAAAATTGTCGAAATGCTATCTGATTTTGTATCTTACCCTTGAAAATCCAGGAGTATTCCATGTAGCTGTAGTAAAACCTAAATCGGCAAAACGAGCAGAAAAATATTTACTAGAATTAAAGAACATCAAAGGGGACTATGTCTTTGTGACCTTTTGACTTCAGAATTTGCAAAATACCTTCCTGAAACAGGACACCAGATTCTCTTTGATTAGTCAAAGATCTTGGCAACAAATTACTTTTTTTATATTAGGAAAATTCGAGAATCCATTGAAATATCTGAACGTCACTACGACCGTAACCGTGATAATGGTATTTACCTCGCACCAATCTGTGAACAGATCGTCCATGAAGCCTCGCTCTTTTTACACTCCGGTCTATTAATATAAGAGGCGTATGCACGTGAAATGAAATCAGTTTCATGCTAGATTTTAAAGAAGTCATCTCTCGAAAATCCAGAACATTTATAAATATAAATAATTCGGTAAAATATGTTTTCTACTTTTCGTTCCATAACAGCGAAAATGTTTTCTGCGAAGGAAGTATGGGGTCAAGGAAACATTTATAAAGGTTGAAAAACAAACTCGAATCGTGGGGCTACGCATCAACGAAGAAAAAACAAAATATATATATACCACGAGCAACAACCAAAACAGAGATACGGTGGGCCAAATTATAAGAATAGACGAGTATAATTTCGAACGAGTAGCACAATTTAAACACTTGAAAACCACACTGACAGAAAATACAGATGGAACAGAAGAAATAAATAATATAATTCAAGCCGATAATCAATGCTTATATGCGCTATAGGAGTTAACATTGTACCTTATAAGGACAACTAAAATGTATATCTACAAAACTGTCATCAGGTCTGTCAGAACCTATGGTTGTTAAGTATGGACCCTGACCGTGGTAAATGAAAAGATATAATAAGACTGTTTTTAGTCAATTTCCACTGGTTTATTTAAATTGCGATGACGCGTTTCGCTGTCGATGCAGCTTCTTCAGATCTACATTTTACACTGTGTAAAATGTAGTGTACTGTGTGTAAAATGTAGATCTAAAGAAGCTGCATCGACAGCGAAACGCGTCATCGCAATTTAAATAAACCAGTGGAAATTGACTAAAAACAGTCTTTTATTATATATTTATAATGAATTTCCATCAAGTAGAAGCTACAACAATCCAAAATTTAAATGAAAAGAGTCATAATGTAGTAAGGAAGATCCTACGAAAAAATCTATGAACCTATTATAGGTGCGTACCGAATTTGTACTAATAAGAAGATCTTTACAAAGCACCAAACATCATTAACGAAGTCAAACTAAGACGCCTTAAGTGCTCTGAACCTGTGCTGGCATGAGAAGAAGCGCCAGTTGGTAAGAAACTGTTGAGATGCAGTGATTTCGTTGAAAAGACAATATTAAGAAAAACTTACGGATACTAGGAGTCGAAAATGAAATCGAAAGCATGCTTGAGAAAAGACCATGGACGCGTATTGTTCAGTCGGCTAAGACCCATCCAGGACTTTAAGCCACGGAAGTAAAAACTGCGTGAATAACCTTAAACAATTTTTAACAAGTACATATTTTAGTTTTTACGCAGCAACAAAATAACGGGTCGACCTCCTCTTTCAGAAAATTACAACACCTAAATATTTATTAATACCAATTCAAAGGGAACTGGATGAACAGTAAAAAGGTACAATTTCAGAATAACAAAGAAAAATTATTTCCGCACTCTGAACGGCCAAATTATGTTCTAAACACCGGGAGAAATTTGTTATTTCAGGAAAAGGGACTAAATGTATCTCAGTTTTAATTTCCTTTCTTGTTATGTTTGTTAGGTTACTGAATCCCTAGAGAAATACCCTGTTGTCGAGTAATATATTTAAATAGAAAGATGGCAGAAATGAAATGTTATTTATCATTATCTAATTAACGACAAATCTTTGTAGTTATACTTTTGATAAATAATATGTACGAGGGCTTATTGATAAGTTTCCAGCTTTGTATAGAACAAACAAACCTTAAGAACCAAAATTGTTAACCCAACGTCATCTCCTTTCAACTTTATACACTTAGTCCACTGGTTATAGAGTAATTCTAAACCTCTTAAAAACATCTTTGTCTTAGTTTGAGAACATTTATTACTTCTTTAATTCTATGAAATTTGTGTCCTTTCAACTGTTTTGCCCGAGGCAGGTAAATTAAGAGGGAGATCATCAACTAGTTTCAAAACATAAATTTTTATGTTTTTGCAAAACTCACAGCGATTTGTGGGCGGATGCGTTATCTTGCAAAAATAGCACCCCTGTTAACACTGAGTCATTCGCTATTTTACTGAAATCCAAGTAGTCTGAAAGGAGTTTTCCACCCTTGTCCCAATAAACGGGAGCAATAAGTTTTTCTGCTGATTTCTGGAAGCGAGATGAGCCATCATATTTCCACTCCAACGACTACCAGGTGTACAAGTATGAAATGCGGATTTCAGATAACAGTTGGTGCACCAATGCAGTTTGTGCTATAAAGACAGTGTCAGACGCGCACGAGTGATAAATTGGAAAAGTGTGTGCATAGCGTTATGTTGTTGTGTTCAATATGTCGAAATTTATGCCGAACAAAGAGCATTCGCGGACAGCATTAATTTTTTGTTTTTTATTTGAAGAAAACTGCTGTTGAATCATACCGATTACTTCGAGAAGCTTGCGGTGAACATGCTCCATCGCAAGATACGTGTGAACGATGGTTCCGGCGCTTCAAAAGTGGTGACTTCGATGTTGCTGACAAGGAACATGGAAAACCGCTAAAAAAATACGAAGATGTGGAATTGCAAGCATTGTTGGACGAAGATGATTCGCAAACACAAAAACAACTAGCCGAGCAGTTGGGCGTTAGTCAATAAGCTGTTTCCAATCAGCTACGAGAGATGGGAAAGATTCAGAAGACCGGTAGATGGGTATCACATGAGTTGAACGACAGGCAAATGGAAAAGCGCAAAAACACTTGTGACATTTTGCTCGCTCGGTACAAAAGGAAGTCGTTTTTGCATCGTATAGTTACAGAGGATGAAAAGTGGATTTATTTTGAGAATCCCAAGCGCAAAAAATCAGGCGCACCATCCACATTGACCGCAAGACCAAATTGCTTTGGCAGAAAGACGAAGCTCTGTGTTTGGTGGGACCAGAGGGAGCGTGGTCTATTATGAGCTGTTAAAACCTGGGGAAAGGTTACCAACAACAATTGACCGATTTGAACCGTTCGCTGCTTGAAAACCGAAAGAGGCAACACAAAGTCATTTTTCTTCATGACGATGCTCCATCACATACGGAAAAACCAGTTCGCGACACGTTGGAAGCACTCAGCTGGGAAGTTCTACCCCATGCGGCTTACTCACCAGACTTGGCTTCTTCCGATTACCACTTGTTTGCATCGATGGGTCACGCACTTGCTGAGCAGCGCTTTGGTTCGTACGAAGATGTGAAAAAATGGCTCGATGACTGGTTCGCAGCAAAAGGGGAAGATTTTTTACTGGCGTGGTATTCACAAATTGCCCGAAAGATGGGAAAAAATGTATAACAAGCGATGGAGCATACTTTGAATAAAGCACTTTTTATCATTCTTCCGAATTTAACATGTTTTTTTAGAAAAAAAAATCCGCATTTCATACTTGTACACCTGGTATTTCTTTGTCTATGAATCATAATGATGGACCTACTTTGCATCTATGGTTACCATTCCATCCAAAAAGTTAAATGAATTCTGTTTAAAACGGCTACAAAGCTATTTGGATATTGTAATCTTCAGTTATTTTTGGTCGGCGTTCAAACATGTGGGGACTCATTTAGCTGATAATTTTTTATAACTAAATCAGAATGGATAATAAAAGTATTTGGTTGTGTCGTCCTATGCTGACTTCCTGTCCTAGGTATTTATGTCGGTGTACTTGCTCGATCTCTATGTTATTCAGTTTTATAGTTTCGTCTAATACAAGATTTGTCATACACTGAGTCTTGGATAGATTGATTTTTAAACTAACCCTTCTTGAAGTATGTGCAGCATAGATTGTGTTTCTTGCATATTGTATGTTGTCAAGATAACGTCATTGGTAAAGCAAAAGTGATTTAACTTTTCATCGTCAATGTTAAGTCTCTTTTTTCCCAGTTTATTGATTGTAGTATACTTCGTAGAAGTGTTACGAAAAGCTTGGGAGAGAGCGTATCACCCTGGCGCACTCCCTTATCCATTTGAAATTTGCTGGTGGATTGATTAGTTTGTCTTTTGACATTAGCGGTGACATTTTTATATATGTATTTAATTACAATGTAGTGCGATGATCAGTACGACATTTAGCAAGCGCTTCTAAGAGTCTCTGCTGGTTTACAGAATCAAAAGCCTTTCTGAAGTAAACGAATATGGACATCAGAGGCTTAATATATCTTTTACATTTTTCGATAAGGACAGTAACTGTAAGCAGATAGTCGTTTGTGCCATACCCTGTGCGGAAACCTGCCTGCTCTTTTGAAAGAAACAACTCAAATTTATTTCTTAGACATTTGTTAAGTATTTTAGTGAATAATTTGTATATGTGACTCAGCCGGTATCTTCTTAAGGTTGTTCAGCAATGTATTCTTAATTCTTCCTGAAACTCTGATGACTAGGGCCATCATTTTGACGAGGGAATAAAAAGCGAAGTTATTTAAATTTTTGTACTTAGAACATTTTTCTTCTTTTTTTTTTTTTTGGTATATTTATTTTTGCAGGTGCCGAAAACTAAGTTATATAATTTTTTTTTGCTGTTTCATAGATAAGTACTATATCAGGTTTGTTGGCTTGCAAACGCTTTGTGGCCGAAAAGGCAAGATTTCAGTAAATGCAGCACCTGATATTTTCTTCATTTAAAACAGTATTAATTTATTATTTGGCCTGATTTCAGATCGAGCATTCCGTCCTCGCCTGACTTGTTCCAGCAAAGGTAAAACTTATTTCCAAATTAAGACATGGTTTTAGAGCTTCGATCATCTACCATGCAAAGTGGATATATAGATTTAAATATAAAATTATAATATCTTACTATTTCCAAACTTTTATTGGCTAAATTTTCCTTCTCATCGTTACCCATATATTTGTTTCTATAATATGAATGCGCTTTTGCTCCTCGCCACTGTAATTACTTATAGCTAAGCTACTTAAAAGTTGTTTTATAATAGCTAGTCAAACAGCTTAATGTTATATAAGTGCTTACCTCTTAGCTGCTTAGCTAACTTCCTCAGAACAAGTTTAGGTTGTTAATGAGATGTAATCTAGATTACAAAATTTCATGTCATATTTTATGTCGGATAAATTGCGATGAAAATAAGTGGCAAAACATGCCAGGTTATATCAGGTTTCCTAAATAATTTCACAACATAAAACATTTGGAAAAAAAAATCGATCAAGTGCAAGTTCCCCGTCTGGGTAGGGATGTTACCCTTTTTCTTATATCTTACAAGATATCGGCGAGGATGTCGTAATACTTGCGTAAGACTTGCGCACCTAGGCTTATCTAGGCCAAGTTAATTAGGTCCCTGACATGTATATATTTTAAGATCCAATATGTACCAGGTGTATAATAAGTATGAAATGCGGATTTTTTTTTCTAAAAAAACATGTTAAATTCGGAAGAAAATAGAATGATAAAAAGTGCCTTATTCAAAGTATGCTCCATCGCTTGTTATACATTTTTCCCATCTTTCGGGCAATTTGTGAATACCACGCCAGTAAAAATCTTCCCCTTTTGCTGCGAACCATTCATCGAGCCATTTTTTCACATCTTCGTACGAACCAAAGCGCTGCTCACCAAGTGCCTGACCCACCGATGCAAATAAGAGGTAATCGGAAGGAGCCAAGTCTGGTGAGTAAGCCGCATGGGGTAAACTTCCCAGCTGAGTGCTTCCAACGTGTCGCGAACTAGTTTTGCCGTATGTAATGGAGCATTATCATGAAGAAAAATGACTTTGTGTTGCCTCTTTTGGTATTCTGGCCCTTTTTTAAGCAGCGAACGGTCCAAATCAGTCAATTGTTAGTAACGTTTAATATTAACCGTTTCCCCAGGTTTTAACAGCGCATAATAGACCACGCCCCTCTGGTCCCACCAAACACAGAGCATCGTCTTTCTGCCTAAACGATTCGGTCTTGCGTCGATGTGGATGGTGCGCCTGGGTCTACCCATGATTTTTTGCGCTTGGGATTCCCAAAATAAATCCACTTTTCATCCCATACGATGCAAAAACGACTTCCTTTTGTACCGAGCGAGCAAAATGTCACACGTGTTTTTGCGCTTTTCCATTTGCCTGTCGTTCAATTCATGTGGTACCCATCTGCCAGTCTTATGAATCTTTCCCATCTCTCGTAGCCTATTGGAAACAGCTTGTTGACTAACGCGCAATTGCTCGGCGAGTTGTTTTTGTGTTTGCGAATCATCTTCGTCCAACAATGCTTACAATTCCACATCTTCGTATTTTTTTGGCGGTTTTCACTATCGTTGTCTGCAACATCGAAGTCACCACATTTGAAACGCCGAAACCATCTTTCACACGTATCTCGCGATGGAGCATGTTCACCATAAGCTTCTCGAAATAATCAGTATGATTCAAAAGCAGTTTTCTTCAAATGAAAACAAGAAATTAATGCTGTCCGCGAATGCTGTTTGTTCGGTATAAATTTCGACCTATTGAACACAACAACACAACACTATGCACATACTTTTCCAATTTATCACTCGTGCGCGTCTGACACTTGTTGATGACACAACAAAATAGCGCAGTGTCAAATCTTTATAGCACAAACTGGATTGGTGCACCATCTGTTGTCTGAAATCCGCATTTCAGACTTGTACACCTGATATTTACACGTTTTTTTTTAGTCAATAATGTCTAACAGTTATAGCATCTTAGCTACCTAATAGCCAATAAATCAATCTAGCTCAGAATCAGCTAGAATCTAGTAATAAAAGTGCAAAACAACTATTTAGTACCTAAATATTGGTTTAGCATAATTATATGCTAGTCAAGGTAAGTGTAGGTCTGCTCTAAAATGTCAATGTCAATTTAAAATTGCGAGTTTATTGGTTCTTACAAAAACAAACGAGTTCTAGTGTCTAAAACTTAACTAAAGAGTTGAAGCTCCAAATTAATGGTGTTTAAATGCATTGTGATGTCTGTCGAAAATGCCAAATCATTCAGCCATTTTCCGTTTTTCAGCATCTGAGTGTCATCACCTCTTTCGTCCAGAAAAGCTGTTATTTCTGGCAATAATTCTTGAAACCTCTCTAGGAATTTTCCGCGACTCAACCACCTGATGTCCGTGTGAAGAACTAAATCAGTGTGTTCAGCTGACTCACTATCTTCCAACTGCAATTTAAAGAGCCGTCGTTGCAAGCTACGTGCACGGATAGAATTCACAATTTTTATTGCAATGCCCATAATCTCCTCCATGTTTAGAACTTTTGAACACAAAACTTGTTGATGTATAATGCAATGGAAGGAGAAAAATGAGGGGAAATCATCATTAGCTCGACACAATGCCACAAAACCGTTTTCGTTTCGTCATTGCTGGTGCTCCATCGGTTGTAATGCGCACTAGTTTATATATTGGTAGCTTGTAGTTTGTTATAAAATTGAAGAAAACTTCATATATATCTTCGCCACCGGTCATAGTTTTTTTTTTTTAATTCCAGATAAATTAAAAAACGTAATGCACTCGTGATAATTTTCGCTCAATCTACACTTTGTGGAGTCTATTTTTGATCAGTACTTTTCGAAATAGGGTGGGTGGACAGGGAGTTTTTAATCATTTTTTTTAAATAAAACAAAGAAGAGTGTGTACAAGTATTACATCATAGATATTTTTGAACTCGTGTTTTCACAAGCTTTCATTTGACACCCTATTGATGATCTGCTAAATGTTGTTTTTTTCACTTCCGATTTCACTCCCCAAAACTAACCCTTAAGAGGTTAGTTTTAATTTTCAAAACTACACGACTCTGATTGGATCATCAATTCCTATATTTGCGCCAAATCTTAACTTTCTATCTCAAATAGTTTCGGAGAAAATCCTGTGACAGACGGACCGGCAGACGCCATAATTTATGTTCCGTACGGAACACTAAAAACAAGTTGGATTCTTTAATATAAATGTCGAAACTCAAATTATAGATTCTATTATAATGATGGGATTCTTGACTTAAAAAATGAAATCAAGAAATTTTCCAGCCGATTTCCGTAAGCGAGGTGAGCTAGCATGTTTCCTTCCCTTCAAACCTTCCTTTATCTCTGGATTATATTGATGGATCCACATTTTATCCATAGTTATCATTCGATCCCAAAGTTAGAGGAATCCTCTTCAAAACGGCTCTAAATGAACTGCGATATTGTGATCTTTAGTCATTCTTGGTCGGCGTTCACACGTTTAGCTAATAATTTTCTGACATAGGTTTCAGTCCAATTCGTCGATTCTTCAAAATCATTTCATGCATACCCTCAACATTCTGTAGGGTAGCTACAAAAAGAGGTCTTCCAGTACTGTGTTTATGAGTAATATTGATTTTTCCTCTCTTGAAATCCTCAACCCAATGTTTGATGCAGGGTAGGAAGGCCATTATTTATTCAGTGTAAAAGCATATTATCTTAAATTTCTTTAGTAGATAGTCCTTTCAAAAAGAGCTACATTATCATCGATCGATATTCGATTTTACAAAATTCATAATTTTCGTCGGTTATATCTTCTTCAAAAATTCATTATAAATAACACAATAAAAGCTGAACCACCAAACTTTCTGTACGTATTTACTAATTGTTAAATTACTATCCACAGCAACCATATTTATTCTTGATAATGAGATGTGATTTAGGAAAAATACTTATCAATACTTGTAGTTGCTCTTCTCTCTTCTCTTCTGTTTAAGAAAGGCGTTAATACTGATATCGAAAATTATCGACCCATATCTCTTTTGTCGCACTTATATAAGCTCTTCACTAAAATCTTAACTAATCCCCTAACAGCAAAACTAGATTCCATTCAACCTGTGAAACAGGCGGGCTTCAGAAAGGGATTTAGCACGATCGACCACCTCTACACAATACGTACTATAATAGAAAAATGTACAGAATATGAGGTACCAATACATTTGGCCTTCATTGATTTTCATAAGGCATTTGATACTCATAAAATCTGGTCAGTTCTAAAATCCCGAGCGAATACAGGAATAGATTCCAGATATATAAAAATATTAGAGCACATGTATACATATTAAAATTGACGAAACAACTGTCACTAACAACATACCATTAAAAAGAGGAGTTGCGACAAGGAGATACTACCCCACCTACATTATTTACAATGGTCCTTGAAGACGTGTTTAAGGAGTTAAATTGGGATGGGAAGGACATCAACATTGACGGCACTAGACTGAGTCACCTTAGGTTTGCAGACGACATAGTAGCGATAGGTAATAACACCAATGAGGTACAGGGAATGTTGAACCAGCTGAACGTGGTCTCTGCAAGGGTAGGTGAATTTAAAAAAAAACTAAATTTATGAGCTCTGAAGATACCAACATACAGATAGGAAATAACTCCACAGAATGCGTCGATGAGTATATCTACACTATTAAGATTGGATAGGAGAACCAGCATGCAAAAATTACCAGGCGAATAAGGCTGGCATGGGCAGCTTTTGGGAAACTAGTGTATATCTTAAAAGGCACTACAATACCCATAAACCTAAAAACTAAACTCTACAATTCCTGTGTTCTACCGGTCAGCACATATGGACTGGAAACGATGTGTTTCACTAAAGCATTTGTTAAAAAGACGACAGACTAGCAAAGAAGAAGAAGAAGAAGAGGACTCGTAGTTTAATAAGATAATAAGGTGTCTTTTGCCAGAAAATAATTTAAAGAAAAATAATTCTGCTTGTTCCCCTCAAAAATAATGTCCCTTCAAATATATAATTATTTTTAGTTTCTTATTAAGCCAATTAAATAATCTCTTTTGTGTATTTTGAAAATAAAAAGTTAACGTTCTTTGATGTTTAAATAAAATTAAAACAATTACCTTTTTTTTACTTAAATGCTTCTAATTATAATTCACACAAAGAAAAATAAGACATTTTTCAGTTTTGTGCCTTTTGTCCATTGTCTTTTTATACTTATATAAACTTTTGTTATTAATGATAAGTCATTTTTGCTATTAAGGTACAAAAAAATATGGTCGGAATAAAACAAGGAGGAAAATGAAATATTAGTTATTTAAAACACGATCTTTTTAATTTGCTCAATAAAATACAAAATACAATGCAAAAAAAGTAAAAGGAAATGATAAATAAAAAACATTTTAAATCCAACTGCAGCCCTTGGAACATTACATCTTTAAAATAATGGTATTAATATCTAGTCCTTCCTACAATGAAAATATTGCTTGAACATTTAATTTTTGTGAAAATTAGAACAAATAAATTATTATGGAATTCATTCATATATTCATAATGACAAAATTAATTTAATATTTACTTAAAATGTCCCCCTCTTGCTTTTTCACAAGCTCTAAAACGATTAGGCCGTTCGTCTATGGCAGTACGCACTTGATCTAATGGAAAATCGTTGGCGTGTGTTTTAGAGTAAACCATACCCTCTAAGAGGGATCACACCACTCTTCTGTAGTAATAAATGAAGGCACATTTTGTTGATGCTATGCTTGTGTTGTTTTAGCTTTGTGTCCGGGTGCTGAATCTTGCTGGAAGACCCAATGCTTATTTTTGAAAAGAGATGGTTTAGGAGTTTTACAACGTTCTCTAAAATAGTGTCTTGATATATTTTAGCCGAAGTTTTCACACCTTTTTCCCAAAAATGAATACTGGTAACCCTATCAAAACTGATTCCTTACCAAACCAGAACTGATGCTGGATAATGACTCCTCTGAATTTTTGGAACAAGTTCAGGCGCTTCCTTAGAGGATCTGGTTTAATTCCTATCATTTTGCTTATTGAAAGATTGTTCCACAATGAAAATTTTTTCGTTGGCAAACTAAATTTTTCTGTGTTTGTCATTAGCGTATTCCTTCACCAAACTTTTAGATTTTTGCCACCGTTTCGCTTTCAATGTTCCGTTAGCAAATGACCAGTGTGTTCCATGTAAGCGCCGCTTTTTTAATAATACGAGAATAGAATTTTGCGAAATTGTCATCTCACGGGATCAAACTTTACTCATTAAATATTGACTTTTAGGAGTAATAATCATTATATTGCAGCTTTTATTTTTACTATATGTAACACATGGGCTGAAAAGTCCCGGGCCTAACAAAGAAAACACGGTTTTTTTGGTTCAAAATTAGCTTTATTCATCAACGTAATCTCCATCAAGAGCAACGCAATCATTCCAGCGCCGCTCTAACATTTCAATACCACTTTTGTAGAACGATTTATCTTTTGCCTCAAAATAGGCCTCAGTTTCAGCGATAACCTCTTCATTCGTGCGAAATTTCTTACCGGCGAGCATTTTTTTTTCAGGTCTGCGAACAGCCAGTAGTCGCTGGGAGCCAAATCTGGCGAATACGGTGGATGTGGGAGCAATTCGAAGTTCAATTCATGTAGTTTTGCCATTGTTTTGATTGACTTGTGACACGGTGCGTTGTCTTGATGAAACAAAATTTTTTTCTTTGCCATATGCGGTCGTTTCTTTGCAATTTCGGCCTTCAAAAACGCTCCAATAACGCTATATAATATTCACTGTTGATGGTATTTCCTTTCTCAAGATAGTCGATGAATATTACACCACGCACATCCCAAAATACCGAGGCCATAACCTTTCCAGCCGATTGTTGTGCTTTCGGCGCTTTGGACGAGGTTCACCAGTTGCTGTCCACTCAGATGACGATCGTTTTGATTCCGGAGTGAAGTGATGGATCCATGTTTCATCCATTGTCACATATCGACGCAAAAATTCCGGTTTGTTACGTTTAAACATGGCCAAACACTGCTCAGAATCATCAACACGTTCTTGTTTTTGATCAACAGTGAGCAAACGCGGCACCCACTTTGAACAGAGCTTTCTCATAGTCAAATGCTCATGCAATATAAAGTCAACACGTTCTTTTGATATCTTTACGATGTCAGCTAACTCACGCAACTTCACTTTTCGATAATTCAAAACGATTTTATGGATTTTTTTGATGTTTTCTGGTGTTACCGCCTCATTTGGACGTCCACTGCGTTCTGCATCATCGGTGTCTCTACGACCACGTTTGAAGTCAGCAAACCAACGTTTTATTGTTGTTTTCTGATGGAGCGGAGTCCCCATAACACTTTTCAAGCCATTGCTTCGCTTGAACGGTATTTTTTCCCATCAAGAAGCAGTGTAAAATTAAAACACGAAATTGTTTTTGATCCATTGTTTTGAAAATAACAAAAGTAGCGTCACTCTTAGCACAATAACTCTAATAACTATGAATAGAATATCATGAAATTTTAACAGCTGTCTTTTGAAGGTTAGTATTAACTGAAAAAAAGGTGACTGCAATAAAACTAGCGCCATCTATGTGTTAGGCCCGGCACTTTTCAGCCCATGTGTTATAGTTTGCATAACACTAGATGGTTTTTGTAAAACAAGATTAGGATGTAGTATTTAAATTAAATCTTATTATCTCACGTTCATATTGTTAGATTCCTAGAGCAAATTTTTACGATATCCAGACTCGTCTTTGGATTTAAATTTAAATATTTTCAGCTCAAGTATTCGATTGATATTTCATCCAACTTTCAACTTACAAATATCTCGCTTGATATTTTATTCAGTAGAAGACATCTTTTCTCAGGGAATTCGCCTCTTGTGTGTAGTGGACAACTTTGTCTCAATTTATCTGATAAATTTATATTTATTTATTTATATTCTTCAGTAGTAAAAGTTGGAAAGGTACATGATTTTATATGGAGTTATGAAGAGAGACATGCAGAGCTAAAACTGTTTTTGTTTTTACGAAAATTTGATTTTAAAAAAACAAATTATTAACGAGACTTTTTCTTTTTTTATGTTTCTCAATGGCTTTCTTTATTTGAGCAAAATCTCCTTTCCTGTTTTCAAGTTTGGAAATAGGTAATAATAGCCGGGGGCCAGTTCTGGAGAATACGGCAGATGAGGAAGCAATTTGTAGCTTAACTGGTCCAGTTCTACCATCGATTTTATGAAGTTGTGGGCTGGTGCATTATCGTGGTAAAATAATACTTTTTTTTTCGGTAATTGCGGCCTTTTTTTCTTGATTTCATCATTCAAACGGTCCAATAAACGAACGTAATAGTCTCCGGTGATTGTTCGGCCCTTCTCAAGATAGTCGATTGATCTTATTCCATGCACATCCCAAAAAATACTTGCCAAAATCTTTCTAGCCGATGGTTGTGTTCTTGAACGCTTCAGTGGGCTTTCAATACACTCTGTGGACTGTCTGTTGGACTTAGGCGTGTAGTGGGGGATCCATGTTTTGTCTACTGGTACGAATCGACGCAAAAACTCCTTTAAATGCCGAAACAGTTCCAAACAGCGTTCACGCAAAATATGTCTCATTATTCTGTTGATATCTTTACGATGTCAGCTATCTCTGTCACTTTCACTTTGCGGTCATTCAGAACAATATTTTTTTGTATTTTTCGGAGTGCCTGCCTCATTTGGCCGTCCAAAACGTGGTGCATAATAAGTGCTTTTACAACCGTATTTAAGTTTACTAAATCATCCACATATAGTTGTTTTCGATGAAGCAGATGTGCCATAACACTTGCAAGCAATTCTTGGATTCTGGCTGTATTTTTTCTCATCAAGAAGCAAAAAATTCTTGTTGTTCCATCATTTTAAAAAAAATAAAAAGCTGTACCTCGCAAACTGAAAGAATCATGACAATTTTACATGAATATTCTGAGATTTGACACTAACTGAAAATCATATGTTTTTTTTTTGTTTGTGCTGCGATCTCTCGCAAATTCTAGGGACTTTTTAACCCATATAAGTTTTTACGAGACTAGACTAGTTGTGATGATGTTTCAAAAATGACACCTTCGAAGTAAAACTTGCTTTTATAACACTGTGCCGAAACAAACTGTACAATTTTTTAGAGCCCGAAGCAGGGATTGAGAAGTGAGTCTGAGGTATTACTGTACATCATCTTCACGAGTTTAATATATCTAGCCCGGAGTCAAAATTTTAAGGATTGTGTAAAAACAAATACTGCAGTTAACAATGATTTAAATTTAACGATAAAAGGAATTGATTTAAATTTAGTTACCGCGCATTAAGCTAATTTTTTGGGTTCTGTGTTGTTATATAAGGACAATAAAGCAAGTTGTTAAAAGAAGTTATATTTGTAACATAAAACTTTGAAATTACGTAATAAAGGAAATTAAAATTTTTATGAGGTAACTGCCTAAAATTGAGAAATAAAATTCGTTTTATTTCAAAAAGAAAACTTACTCTTCAATTTCCAGAGCTAATTAGAATAAAAATGAAGGTCTTTAAAAGCGAATTCATAATTATTTATAAAATTTTAATACAATAATGTCAGTTATGAACGGTAAAAAAGAAAGTAAAAGGGCAAGACTCCGGGGCAAATGGGTTTCCTTAGAAGTTTACCAGCTAACCGTCTTTGTAAAACATAAAGTTTGGTTTATTGAAAATATTGGTCTACAGGAAGAAGTAAAATAAAGAAAAGACTTAGGCAGGTCTGCGATACGACCAGTCGCTTATTGAATCATTTTATGCCATATTTTGTTAATCTCTAATAAATGTACTGAAAAATTTTGAGTAGTTACTATTTAAGGCAGTTCACTCGTAAATCAACTTTTCTTAAGAATTTGATGAAATTGAAATATGATGTTAATCTAAATGTTTTTCACAAGATTAAAAAAAATAAAAATTTTTTGATCGATCGTGAGGCTAGATATTCATAATTAAAGTGCACATAATTAACATGCAATAGGCCAATAAAGTATAAAAAAAGGCAGAGTTTCGTGTATACCTATTTTAAGAACTGTTCTTACGGAGTTTTTCAAAAACTAACATTTACTAAAAAAATAACCGGTCAAGTGCAAGTTGAACTTGCGCAATTAGTGTTCTGTACGTTGATTGCTTTTAAAATAAAAAAATTTTGTCACAGAGGTATAAAATGATCAGTGACTTTACAAAATACACCCCAAATGAGTTTTCAACAAAGTTTGTTTCCAATCTTTACTGAAATCTGATGACCTTGAAATTTTTGTTTTTTTTTATATACCATATAAATTATTAAAGGTAATGCACTCGTGATAATTTTCGTTCAATCTACACCCCGTGGAGAATATTCCAGAATTTTTTCGAAATTTTTTGATAGGTACTTTTCGAGATAAGGCCCGGGACAGCGATTTTTTTCGCGAATTTTTAAAAATAATACAAAGAAAAGTGCGCGCAAGTATAATATTATATATATATTTTTTTACTCGTGTTTTCACAAGCTTTCATTTGACACCACACTCGATGACCTAGTAAAAAATTTTTTTTTTTCACTTACGACTTCACCCCCCAAAACTAACCCCTTAAGTCAAAATTTAATTCTCAAAACCACATGGCTCTGATGAGGCCATCAATTCCTATATTATTACCAAAGGTCACCTTTCTATGTCAAATAGTTTAGGAGAAAATCGGGTGTGACAGACAGACAGACAGACAGACACCGAAGTGATCTTATAAGTGTTCCGTACGGAACACTAAAAATTAGAAAAATTTTGAAATAAAATTAATTTTTTTTTATTGATTTGTTAAAATTATAAAAATATTTAGAGATGATATTTTTTTAAAAGAATAACCGCATAGTGAGAGACAAATATCACAACGCTGTATGTCATGATATTTTATGCGCCAACATTCAAACAGCATTTAAAATTTATTTGTAGGTTAAGGAGGTTGAGGCGTTAAACGGAAAATATGAAAACTATTTTGTATAGATTTATTTCGATAGATTAATTAGTTTAGAAATTTTCTATGAAAAAATTAAGGATTTTAGGAAACCTATTGAAAAAAAAATCGAAATTAACAATACATTTTTGGAGAATACGTCAATTTGATATAACAAATGAAAAAAAAATGCCATCAATAGAAAATTTAACTATGTTAGACACTGAAATTTCGCGATTATTTTAAAAAAATTTCAAATTTAACTTTATGAAAAATAACAATTATTGTAGGTATGTACTTGTGAATGATTTACCTTTTATCTCTGAAATAGCGGCAACGTTGCACTTAGTAGTAATGGCGGGAAATTTAAATATTTTAAATTGTATAGTTTATACAATTACAACATATGGTGCAAATAAATAATATTAAGATTAACTAATAATAGATTTGCAATAGGTATTAGTTTTTATAAATAAAATAAAAACAAATAATTGTCCTTCGATATATGGGTACTGTCTGTTGATACTGTGTTGTACATTAGACATTTATCACACTTTATGGTTAGTAGTGATGCTAGACCACAGCGTTTTTCATTAGTAATATAACATAAAGAAAGTGTTTCATTAAATGAAGAACAAGTTTTCTCCAAGTGATCGCATATCAACAATTCGACGACCACTGTCAGAGAGGTTAGGAGACACATGATTTTCTATTCCGTTCACCAACACTTTGTTGGCTTAATCTTTGATTGTATACAGCCTTAGTAAACGCATTTTCGCTTCCACATAAAATTTTTTTAACGTTTTTATCAATATTTGTTGATTTTTTATTATTATCCATTTTTTTTTTACTTATTTTACAACAGCTGTTCACAATAACTACAAAATTCAATATATCTATATACAAACATGCCAACAGTAAATTACATACTTTACAGCGTGAAACCAACAGTAAATTACTTTACAGCGTTGCTGCTTCGAGACACCGGAATTTAAAGATTTTTAATTATCATTTTTTTATTAATTACCTATTTATTTAACATTTTATTTCCTTCGATAATTTTTTAAAAATTATCAAATATAATTAATTTTTATTTTCCATATTTTTTTTTCTATAAATTTGTCCAAAACATCTAAAAGTTAATCCGTTCATGTTAAATTATTTAATAAAATTAAATAAACAATGTATAAGACTTAAAATCTCTCGAAAATGAATTTATTTTCATAATAATAACCATCGTTAGTCTTATAAAAAATTTTAATTATTTAATACAAAGTATTTCTAAATGACATTCAAAACTTTTGGGGACTATCCCACCTCAACCTCCTTGAACAATTTATTGAATAAAAACAATATTTTTATCAGCTTAATCTTTAATCATCAAACAAAAATATGAAATGTATTAATTAAAAATTTGAATTTGTATCTTGATATTTATTATTTTTTTCTTTAGCATTTAAAAGATGTATATTTAAACAAAAATATGTTTGTAGGTTCAATAATGTTTCAATAATATTTTAAATTTATATTATGTTTATTTATCAACATTGTTACATATCAGTTGATAACAATATTAAATATACATGAAAAAAAAACGATTTTATAAATTTTCTTCGTAAAACTAAATAAATAATTAATGATACTAATAATAAATAAGTGAAGTATTATAAACTCTTTGTAAAGTAACTAATTACATTATTTAATACTCGCGTATCTTTGGTTACATGTGGTTTGCCATTGACTTTTTGACAGCTTCTTCTAGTGCTGGGCCAATTTCACGTTCGATCTTTAAAAAAAATATATAAATTCCATGATATTGGAGGTATATTCATTGAAACCAGTAGTTTGTTCAATGCAGTGCACCCGAAACTCGAATGAACAGTACCTTCAAAAGTAGCAAATATTAAGTTTATAAAAATATGAAAAAAATATATTTAACTAATGGTTGTTACTTCTAAAAAAGAAAAATTAAATAATTCCCTAAATATATTTATATAAAAATAAATAAATATTTACCTAGGACAGCTTTGGTGTTGACATCTGAATGTTTAACCTTATTATTTGTAATATGCATTTTACCGGTCGGTACTTTCGTTACAACATAACATTCATAACAAGAAATATCTAATATTCAATTAAGACCTAAACATATCTCATCAGTTATCTCTTCTAGTGAAAGGACTTTTTTACACAGGCAACTCTTTAAATTTTTTGACTCAATGATCCGTCGACCACTACATAGGTTAGTTTTTATTTTTTTCGCGTCATTCGTTGCCGAAATACTTTTTTTGCGTTTATTGATGAGCTTTTCCTTTGCAAATTTGCCTTTTTGTCGCAATTGAATATAATCAAAAGGCATTTTTTATTTAAATATATATTTTTCTTATTTTAAATAGAGGTAATATGGTCTAACAGTAAACATACACAAAGTATAATAAATAACTTCAATAACCTATATAAACGTCATTCTATAGAGCATTCGGTATACACACATCTACCAGGTGTACAAGTATGAAATGCGGATTTCAGACAACAGATGGTGCACGAATGCAATTTGTGCTATAAAGATTTGACAATGCGCCATTTCGTTGTGTTATCAACAAGTGTCACACGCGCACGAGTGATAAATTGGAAAAGTGTGTGCATATTGTTGTGTTGTTGTGTTCAATATGTCGAAATTTATACCGAACAAAGAGCATTCGCGGACAGCATTAATTTTTTGTTTTCATTTGAAGAAAACTGCTGTTGAATCATACCGATTACTTCGAGAAGCTTATGGTGAACATGCTCCATCGCAAGATACGGGTGAACGATGGTTTTCGGCGTTTCAAAAGTGGTGACTTCGATGTTGCAGACAAGGAACGTGGAAAACCGCCAAAAAAATACGAAAATGTGGAATTGCAAGCATTGTTGGACGAAGATGATTTGCAAACACAAAAACAACTCGCTGAGCAATTGGGTTTTTTTGGCAATTAGTCAACAAGCTGTTTCCAATCGGCTACCAGATGGGAAAGATTCAGAAGACCGGTAGATGGGTACCACATGAGTTGAACGACAGGCAAATCGAAAAGCGCAAAAACACGTGTGACATTTTGCTCGCTCGGTACAAAAGGAAGTCGTTTTAACATCGTATAGTTACAGGGGATGAAAACTGGATTTATTTTGAGAATCCCAAGGGCAAAAAATCATGGGTAGACCCAGGCGCTCCATCCACATCGACCGCAAGACCGAATCGCTTTTGGCAGAAAGACGATGCTCTGTGTTTGGTGGGACCAGAGGGGCGTGGTCTATTATGAGCTGTTAAAACCTGGGGAAACAGTTAAAACTAAACGTTACCAACAACAATTAACCGATTTGAACCGTTTGCTGCTTGAAAAAAGGCCAGAATAGCGAAAGAGGCAACACAAAGTCATTTTTCTTCATGAGAATGCTCCATCACATACGGCAAAACCAGTTCGCGACACGTTGGAAGCACTCAGCTGGGAAGTTCTATCCCATGAGGCTTACTCACCAGACTTGGCTCCTTCCGATTACCACTTGTTTGCATCGATGGGTAAACGCACTTGCTGAGCAGCGATTTGGTTCATACGAAGATGTGAAAAAATAGCTCGATGAATGGTTCGCAACAAAAGGGGAAGATTTTTTACTGGCGTGGTATTCACAAATTGCCTGAGAGATGGGAAAAATATAAAACAAGCGATGGAGCATACTTTGAATAAAGCAATTTTTACCATTCTTCTTCTTTTTAGAAAAAAATCCACATTTCATACTTGAACACCTGGTATTTTCATTAAAAGTGTGTGTCTGCATATGAAAGTTTCCACGTATCGAATACAGTCTCCGACAAAAATAAAATACTCTACCACTGAATATTTTAAACTTTTTATATTTATCGGACTATACTTATGGCTCTGATTGTCAGGAGTGAACTACCTTAAAGCAAAATTAAACAAGAAGAAAAATGAATAGGGTCAAACGCTTTTGATCCCTGCCGGTCAGCTAATCATAAAGGGTTACATGCACCTGGGCGCTGTACAAAGTATGTACATATATTTTAAATGTTATTAAGTGAATAATACAAAAGAGTGGAGATTACATATTTTGATTGTATTTTAATTATAAGATTTTTTTTAAAATGTTTTAAAATTATTTTATATCGGGTTAAATGGATTGACGAAAACTATGGCGCCTCCATGCCTTTAGGATAACTTTACAAAAAATAATCTAATCCGCAAAAATAAAAAAATAATCTTGTAAAATAATGTAGTAGTTAAAAACTGTGGAAGGATTCTTTTCAAGAATAAAAAATTTGCGGGGCTTCAAACTTTAGTATGCAATTTTCGACCAAAAAATTTATACTACTCAGTATATATCACCACTACACCAAACACTTTATTTTTTGCACTCGACGCACGTTTCGCTAACCATGTTAGCTTCATCAGGAGCGACGATTGATAGTCAATCATGTTAGCTTCATCAGAAGCGATGATTGATAGTCAATCATCGCTCATGATGAAGCTAACATGGTTAGCGAAACGCGCGTCGAGTGCAAAAATAAAGTGTTTGGTGTAGTGGTGATATATACTGAGTAGTATCATTGTGCCAAAGATTCCACATTCCCAACTTAGACAAAAAATTTATGTGTAATTATTAACAAAAAATTGTCAGTCAGAAAAATTAAAAAAAAAAACCTCTGGACGGTTTATAGAAAAAGTAGTTATTAAGATTTTAAAATAAAAGTTAAAAAATATTAAAAATTGATTGAGTAATATTGCAGACAGTATCTGAGTATATAAATAAATAAATAAATAAATAAATAAATAAATAAACTTTATTAATCCAAGAGACCATACACAATAGCATAGGACAAGTCAGGCACTATTTTAATTGAGTGAGAAAAGGTATTACAAATGAATTCACATAAATGCAATAAAGCAAACAAAAGTTATCATCTTAACATTAGTAGCCTCTATCTGTTAAAAAATCGTTTATACTATAGTAACATTTTTCTAAAAAAAAGTCAATTAACGTTCTTTTATACAATTTTATATTATCAATATTTCGAAAACGGGGGGTGGCAATTTATTAAATAGGTGAATGCCAATATAACGGGGATTGTTTTCCGTTGTGGACAAACTGTGGACTGGAATAGCATAGTTATCACCATACCTTGTATTATAATCGTGATAATGATTGTTAGTAACAAAATTCTGTGGTTTCTGCTTCACAAATAACAAAATTTCAACCATGAAAATACAAGGTACTGTGAGGATCCTTAAGTCCTTAAAAATCTGCCCACAGGATGCACTTCTCTGAGCGTTAACTATCGCTCTTATAGCTCTCTTTTGTAGCCGAAAAACCCTGAGGCTATAAGAAGAACAACCCCCCAAAAAATTATGCCATACTTAATTCTTGAATAGAAATGTGCATAGTAATAAGACAACAAAACATTTCTATTGGTCAAATCTTTCAGTTTATATAAGGTAAAAGACGACGATGATAAAGTCCTGCAAAGAGCATCAACATGGCTTTCCCAACTTAAGCTATTTTCCAAATATATTCCTAAAAATTTTACTTCATCCACTTGCTGGACACTTTTCCCTTGAATTTTTAATAGATAACTTTCAGATATTGCTTTAGTTCGAGGAGTAAAATCAACGAATACAGTCTTTTGTGTATTTATACACAATTTATTTGCATTAAACCATTTTAAAAATTTATTTAAAATATCTTGTGCACACACTAGCACTTCTTCTTTACTTTTGTGAGAGCAAACGTAACTATTATCATCGGCAAACATGATGAGACTATGTTGCTCATCTATATTAGGCAGATCGTTCACAAAAAGCAAAAAACATCAGAGGTCCTAAGACAGATCCCTGTGGCACACCTATATTTATCGGTAATATGTCCGACTTTGCTGTATTTACATGTACGAGTTGTGTTCTCCCAGTTAAGTAACTCCTAAGTAGTTCATTAATTTTTCCCCTCAATCCATACGCATTCAATTTATCCAGCAGAAGATCGTGATTTACAAGGTCAAACGCCTTACTTAAGTCCATAAATAGGCCTAATGTTTTCATTTTCAGATCTAGATTTGTGTAAACTTTATTAATAAATTCGTAAATTGCTGATATTGTGGATTTGCCCTTGAGAAATTCATTTTGTGCCCCATGCAAAATGCCGTACCTTATTACAAATGCCAATATCTTATTAACCATTATTCTTTCCACAATTTTTGACAATATAGAGAGCAGCGCGATAGGCCGGTAATTTTCAATATAATCTTTTTTAAACCTTTTTATATACCGGAATAATTTTTGCAATTTTCAACGCCTCAGGACAGTATCATATTTATCAAAAATGTTAATGGACCTGCTATAAGATGAACACAAGTTTTTAGCATTTTATTATGAACTTCATCAACTCCAACGGAATTAGAATTTTTTAGGTTATTTATCACATCCACCACATCCTGCTGATTTATTGGTGTCAGGAATATGGTATGAAGCTCCTGACAGTAGGGCAGTGAACAGCTGGGTTTAACATTAGATGATGTCTCGTTCAGTTTTTTAGCAATATTTATAAAATATGCATTAAAGCAATTTGCTATTTCAGAAGGATTCTCAGCAACTACATCATTACTAACAATTTTGGTAATTCTATTATTTTTTTCTTTTTTGTTTCGTATATTTTCATTAATAATTTTCCACATTATCTTAGATTTCTTATTCTGATTCAAAATATGTTTTAACGTTATACAGTCTT
This sequence comes from Pachyrhynchus sulphureomaculatus, assembly GCA_019049505.1. NCBI lineage: Eukaryota > Metazoa > Arthropoda > Insecta > Coleoptera > Curculionidae > Pachyrhynchus > Pachyrhynchus sulphureomaculatus. The sequence continues at coordinate 90,790,715 of CM032452.1, read as the reverse complement.
TTTGCTTCAGAAATAACTTTTCGATATATTTTCTTGTAGCTTTTATAATAGCTTAAGATAACTGTATTATGATTACTGTCTATTAATAATTTCAGATTTTGTGATGATGTACAAATTCCTCTTGTAATCCAAGGTTTTTTTTGTGACTGACTTTTACATGAACAATTTTTTTTTACTGGAAATGCCAAAGAAATATAATACTTTAAAGATTGTATAAAACAGGAAAATGCTTCATTTACCTCAGCAGATTCAAAAACCTCATACCACGTTTCCTTCCCGAGATACTTCCCAAACGTCTCATAAGTTCTTTCATTATACGACCTTTGATAAAATTATACTGTTAGCTTCTGGCACTGTAATGCCCAATGTCACAGTTTGTTGTATAGGTGGCAGTCTCAACCCGACGCTAGGTCACATTTAATGCTTAATGCAATAACTTTGTAATAGAATGGAATTTTCTTAAAACATTTTTTTTGAATAATAAGTATAGTGAATAAAAATCCGTATAAAAAAAATCTAATTTTTGAAAATTCGAGGTGTATGTAACTCCATAAAGCAAAAAAGGAGTAGCACATAAATTTGGTATAACATAAGGATTTCGAAGGCAAAAGTTCAAACCTTAAAATTTTTTTTTGGGTAAAAAAATTAGTAAAAATGTCACTACTACCATTCGAGATTAAAAATGATATAAAAATAAAGAAAGTTCACTGGTCTAGAATTATTTTTAGAATTTTTTGAAATTAAAAATGAATTAATTAAATTTTTACCTTTTTTTATTCAGTCATTTAAAAAAAAACAAGACAGACATAAAGATTAATTAATTTTTATACCGAGTAAAGCAATTCGTTTCTTGCGAGGACGTAGAATGTATTTTATTGAAACGTACAGCGAAATACCAAGTCAAAAGAAAGAAAACTAATTAAAATGTCATTTTTGATTAAAATTTTAATCCTCGTAACGATTTTAATTAGCTAAGGAAGTTTATATTAAACTTCTTTTTCGGCAATAAGGTAAATCATATTTTTGTCAGTTTGTTGATGTTGCAGGCAGAAAATCATTTTTAATATTTTCTGGTAAAATTAAAAATATTTTTTGAGTGAAAATACATTACAGATTCGAAATTAGGCGGAATTTATTAGAACATTTTTGATTTATTTATTTGTTAATAAATAGTCACACTATCTCTCATTCGGCCAAGTAAAAACTTGTCGCACATTGTTCATTAAAAAATGTACAGGGTGAGTCAACGAAAGAGTAAAGTTTATTATCTCATTTGTTTCGGGAATGACGAAAAAATGTTAAATATAATAGTTTTTGGGAATGTTAAGGTGCATAGTTTAAAATTATTTTTGAGTATATAGGGTACTTCCAAAAAGTGTGGCCGATATAACATATGTTTTTTAAAATTGAACATCCTATTTTCAAATTTATTTTTAAATTCTGCGTAAAATTTTATAACTTTTTTACTAATAATGTTATATACCTAAACCTAGTAGTTTTTCTAATATTTCAATTTTTTTTTTAAAATACTAGTTTTCAGTTTTGTAAAAAATTGCCAGTAGCGCCATTGTTTCTGAAGGTGGAATACTCATAATTAGTATGAGCATTCTATAGAGATGAAAAAAAATATATATGTAAAGAAATTTAAGTTAGATGCTACAGGGTTTATACATTTCGACTATTTTATATTAAAAAATCTCAAATTTTTTAAATAGCACACCCTGTATATCATTATTTTTTTGATAGATTTTGTAAAACCGTCTAATTTTTATTAAGTATGTCATACACCTATTTCTAATAGTCTTCGATTTATTTTGAATTTTTCAATTTTTACCCTTGTTCTTAATACACTTACGCTTTTGTGAAAACATAAACAAATAGATAATAATTTTAATATAGTTTAACTTATCTAATGATTAATTATTATGACGTAATAAATGTTCAAAAATATGTCCGTCTACTTGAATACACTTGTTTAGTCGTTTTACTATATTTTTCTTCATTTTCCTTAGCATGAAGGGTGTTATTGTCCTGCACGCATCCCGTATCCTATTTTCCATATCTACTGGTGTTGCAGGGGGATTTACATAAACATGATCTTCAATGTAGACCCCCAAAAAAGTCTAAAGGTGTTAAGTCATATGATCGAGGAGACCACTGAATGAATCCATCTCTAACGATCCATTTTCTGTGGGTAACGATCATTAAAAATTCCCGAACTTCCCGGTGGTAATGAACAGAAGCTCCGTCTTGTTGAATCCAGATTTATTTTCTTTCCAAGTTATCAACTTCTTCAAGAAGCTGGGGTAATTTTTTTAATTAGTAATAATTTTTGTTTTGTCTGGGCAACTATGATGTTACAGCGTAAATGTATTAAAAACAAGGGTAAAAATTGAAGAATTCAAAATAAATCGAAAACTATTAGAAATAGGTATATGACATACTTAATAAAAGTTGAGAGTTTTGTAAAATGTATCAGAAAAAATAATAATATACATGGTCTGCCATTTAAAAAATTTAAGATTTTTCAATTTAAAGTAGTCGAAATGTATACATTTATTTTGTACACCCTGTAGCACCTAACTTAAATTTCTTTACATATATCTTTTTTTCATCTCTATAGAATGCTCGTACTAATTATGAGCATTCCACCTTCAGAAACTTTTTTTTCCGCTAAATCATTTTTTCAAATTCGGAAATAGGAAATAATCGCTGGGGGCTACATCTGGCAAATACGATGGATACGGAAGCAATTTGTAGCCTAACTTATGGGATTTTACATGGTGATGACACAAGCGTGCACGCGTGCTTTGTCTTGATGAAAAAGAATTTTTTTCTTCTCAAATGCAGACGTTTTTCTGGTTGGTTGAAACGATCGAATCACTGAGAATAGGTCAATAGAATCTCTACTTAAAAATGTAATAGATGAAATACACCAAGCAGCCAAAGAATCCTTAGGAATTAAATAAACATATCACAAATTTAGAAGGTACTGGTGGAACGATCAACTAAAACAACTTAAGAACAAAAAGCAAAAGCTCTATGAAAAACGGATGAGTTCACAGAGGCATGAATATAGTCAGGAATACAAAGAAGTTATATCAATATTCAAACAAGCTGTAGTTCCAGCAAAAAAACAAAGTTGGGAAAACAAATGCCAAGAATTAGATGGATACACAGGTGGACGTAAATCTAGAGAATCATGGAGATTTATTGAAAATATAAGGACACAAACGAGAGGTGAAATAAATATAAACTCAATTACAGCCCAACAATGAGAGTAAAACTATAAATCACTCCTGGTGGAACAAAGATCAGAATATATAAACAAATCCCCCAAGAAAATTCGAATTGTTGCAGAACCCATAGCTCTTCATATAGATAGGACAAAGAAAGCCATGTATCTACTAAAAAAAACATCGGGCCCCAGGCTCGGAAGGTATTCCTAATAAAGAATGGAACTGAAAAACTATTTAAGATCTTAGCAGAAGTTTTTAACCAATGTTTAAATGGGGAACCAATTCCACAAAGCTGGAAAAAAGGCTGGATTACATCTATATATAAAAGGGGCAACAAAAAGAACTGCAGTAACTATCGAGGTGTAACGATGACAAGTACATTAAGCCGACTCTATGGAAAAATATTAAAATATCTCATATGTGAAGAGTATTTTCCCTAAGAATCTGAAGAGCAAAACGGTTTAGAGCAGGTCGATCAACAATTGGCAATATTTTTTGTTTAACACAAAATTATCGAAAAAAGAACAATACGGTCACAAGATGTACACCTACTTCTAGTAGATCTGACAAAGACATATGATACGGTCCCTATTGTTAAACTATGAGAAGTCCTAGAAAAAACTAATATTTATCTGACTATTACGGATGTCAGGGCTTCAATGTAACTAAAGGCCTACGCCAGGTTCTTTGTCACCCACCCTATTCAATATATACTTCGATGAAGCTCTGGAAATGTGGAAACAGCAGTGTAGTAGCATGGGAATAGCAATAGGGGACACAACCCTAGACACATTACATTACGCAGATGAGCAGGTGATGGTGGCTCAAGATAAAGAAGATCTGGAGTACATGTCCCGGAAACTATTCGAAGAATACATAAAATAGGGATTACAAATAAATACAGAGAAGACACAATATTTAAGCATTGGACAAGAACCACGAGGAGATCTGATTTTAAATAATGAAACTATCAAGTGCTGTGAAGAATACGTATATTTGGGCACCAGAGTCACCAAGACTGGCCGAAACAACGAAACAATACAAAAGAGAATAACAAAAGGAAAAAAGGTTATTGGAGCATTGAACTCAATATTATGGAGAAGATCTGCAGGTAAATCTAGACTCGAGCATGTTAGAAATGAGGACTTAAGGAATTTAATGAAGGTGGAACGCACAATAATTGACGATATCAAAAGACAACAACTAGCTTGGTATGGACATGTAAAACGAATGCCAAGGGAAAGACTACCAAAAAAGAATTTGGAGTGGATCCCTACAGAAAAGAGGATGACGAGGAATAACAAGGGCAATGTCTGCAAAGAATCTCTCAGAAGATGACTGAGAGGATAGAAATAACTGCCGATTAGGAACCCAAAGGCGGAAAACACTATAAACGGGATTTTATATATATATATATATATATATATATATATATATATATATATATATATATATATATATATATATATATATATATACAGTCCCTGGCCAAATTATTAGACGCACTGTATTTTTTTTAGTAATTTTATGTTTCTTAAGAGTTTTTATGCAATAATGGTATATTTAAACTACAATATTATTGATTTTTATTTAAAAGAATTGTTGTAGACTACATATTTGTATTTATTTTTAACATATGGCAACACTGTGTTGACAAAGTGATACATGAACGTAAATAAGTACAAACCTGTATCAGTCGCGATCGGAATCGAGTCAGGTACGGACGTGTTTCTGTGGCTTTATGGACTGTGATTGTTTGTTTAACAGTTTTATACTACTCAGTTATTAGTTTATTTTGTATGCAGTGTTTTAAAAAAGTAATTGGACTATTTTCATTATGGGTAGAAAAGGCGATCTTTCACCACGTAAAAAAGCTGAAGTGAAGGCCCTTGTGATTGCGAAAACATTTACAAACCGAGAAATATCACGAAGATTGGCGGTTTCTGAAGCTAGTGTACGACGCATAAAAAAGAAAATTGAGTCAGGGAAGGAATTAAGCCCGAAAAGAAAGAAAAGATGCGGTAGAAAACCAATTTTCACTCCACAGTCAGAGAGATGTTTGAAGAAAATTTGTGTAGAAAACAGATTTGCTACCACAAAGGTAATAAAATCACAACTCCAGGATGCTAGCGTAAATGCTTCTGAGCGCACTGTTCGAAGAAAATTGAAAGAATTAGATTTTAAGGCCTGTCGCCCCGCCAGGAAGCCCAAGTTAACAGCTGCAATGAAAGCAAAGCGCCTGAAGTGGGTTAAACAATGGCAAGACAAAGATGTTAAACATCCCACCAAAGTGATGATTTGGTCAGTCATCAGCGGCAAGGGCACTGGACGTTTGTACGTCGTCAAAGGAATAATGAGGCAAGATCAGTACAAAGAAGTATTACAAAATCGGTTGATTCCGCAGCTCAGAGAATGGTTTCCAAATGGGGAACCATTCACTTTCATGCAAGATGGAGCTCCCTGTCACACTGCTCGGTCTGTTAAAGCTTTTTTGGCAGAAAAAAATATCCCTCTGTTGGATTGGCCGGGTATGAACCCCATTGAAAATGTGTGGGAGCTGATGAAAAGAGAAGTGGCTAAAGATGTGATTACCAACAAAACCCAGCTCCTAGAAAAGATTATTCATGTGTGGAATCATCATCCTCAAATGCAGGAGACAGTACGATCTTGCATTGATAGCATGCCGCGCAGAATTAAAGCTTTGATAGCGGCTAAAGGTGGCTCAACTAAATATTGACTTTTACTAACATTGATTTCACTTTTCTTTAAAACTTAATAAACTTATGCTTTTCTAAATTAATGCTGTTTTATTTATGTCAAATAAATAGGTAATTGATTGGATAATATAAAAATAAAAAACAAATCAATTTAAAATAATAAAACGGTACAATATCACTCGGTAATTAATATTTTACATGAAATCTTGCAGTGCGTCTAATAATTTGGTCAGGGACTGTATATATATATATATATATATATATATATATATATATATATATATATATATATATATATATATATATATATGTATATATGAAACGATCCAATAAGTTGACAATATTCTCCAATAAGTGTTCAAGATAATCGACGTGGATTATGTCGTGTGCCTTAAAAAAAAAGTGGCCATAACTTTGTTGGCCTATAAAGTATGTATTGTGATGAATCCATGTTTCGTCAACACTTGCGAATCGACGCCATTCCGATTGTGCTGTAACATCCCCAAACATTCTTTTGAAGTTAATGTAAAATAACTGAAAACGGATAAGGTTCATATTTCAGCAGTTTACCCACTGGTCTCCTATTCGTCAAATCCATCTTGAGACACGTTTCATCGTATTATAGCTAGTTAGTCGGGCTAGGATTGACAAATAAGATAACAGAATTTACCAGTACTTATCCAAGTAGCTACGGAACACGATACTTGAATAACTACCAGTAAATTCTGTTTTCTTGTTTGTCAGCCCGACTGACGAGCCGTGATATAGCGATCCGCGTCTAGGGATGGATTTGACGAATAAGGAAACAGTGGATGAACTACTGAAATATGGGCCTTGCCCGTTTTCAGTTATTTTACATTAACCACATATGCTTGAGGAGGGTCCCTCAGGAAACGCTGCCTACTTTTAAGTGTTGACCATGTAAACCAATCTGTCGGCTTGAAAGCTGCTGGGTCAGCTTTCGATGGAATATCAGGGATGCGTGCTTAGTACAATTCGTTGTATTCTACCATTTTCATTTTATTTTCGATTTTGTAGGCTTAGCGTACACGTTAGAGAAGCAAACTTTTTTATCGTATTCTGCGTCCAAAAAACTATCTGTATGCCAAAATGCAGCTTGTTAACATTTAATGAGAGCTTTTCGTTAAAATTTGCCACTGACGACTGGATTAGCGACCAAAATTTAATTCAAAGTAAATATCTGAAAAATTTTATTAAGAAGAAAGTGCCTGAAACCCGCTCATGATGGCTTAATAATTAAAACTGGAAAATAACTTTCTACTAAGAGAAAAAAATGAAAATGTAAGACAAAACTAATACTAACTTGAAAGCTAACTATATTTGAAAACTAGAAAGTATAATCTTCCCAAACGTCTCATCGCTCAATTTCTACTTCGACAACTTTAAAAACCTAGCACGAACTTCTGGTAATTATAACTTTCGAAAACTCTTTTTTTTTCCGAAAAACTTAAACCAATATTTAATCAAGGTAATTAATATTGGAAGCACGTAAAATTCGCCGTGTTCGTAACTTCGTTAAAATTTTCTTAAACGCAGACTTAAGTGTTGATCTTTAGGAAAAACGAACTTACGTAAGTCGACGGGAAACTTTGCGTAAGTTTCGGTAATATTATCTAACAGTTTAACAGTTTAAATCCTTTTTGTACTTGATAAAAATGTCACGGGACCTTGGAGCACAATTCTTTCTTCTTTATTATATGGAAATAAATATAGAAAAAAAGGAAATGATGCTACTTCAAGGAAAATTTGGTTTATATGTACCAGATCTAATAGAACTATTTTGCAATGTTTTTACATTACTATGATTTACATTTAACGATTTTATTTTTACTTTTTTTATCTGCTTTTCAACATAATTTTCAGCTATATTATGGCATTTGTCGTATAGCAAGACCAGCTTCTGTATTTCATACTCATAGAAATCTGCCGCCTGGTTTGCTTACTAGTGCAGCACGACCGTTTTGGCGTCGTCATCGGTGTGTGTATGCTGTTTTCAGTGCAGGAACAAATGGTAGTCACTAGGCGCTAGGTCAGGGCTATACCGGGGGATGATCAAGTTGTTCCGAGCACAACTTCCGATAATTTAAGCTTGCTGTCATAATTTCATAAAAACACCTCTTGAAATATGAGGAAACGCATTAGATAATGATAAAATCGTAAAGCGGCTGTTTTCTCGAACTTTTTTTATCAACTATCCGCATCATTAATAACGGATGGTCGCCCACTTCGTCCTTCGTTGTGCACTGTTGTACGACCATGTTTAAATACTTTAACCCATTTTCCTGCCATTTTATCGCTTATAGCGTTTTCGACACACACTTCACTAATCTGTCGATAAATGCCGCCTTCACGTCTCTTGCATTTAATTAAATGAATTATATCGCGTATTTCACAATCCGCGGGATTTTCAATGGTCTACGGAATTTTAAACACGCATAAACATAAAACTCGAACGAATGTTTCTGTAATGGCGTCTGTGGCTAGCCAATAGATGCACGTACACAACGCGTATGCGCTGAACGGCGACATCAACGCTGCATACGGTACTTACTTAAAAAACGCGCCTCGTACCTTAGCATTACTTAATCTTCGGCGTAATAACTCTGCCAACCGTTAATACCTCCACATCAAACACTTTATTCTTGCACTAGGTGTGCCAACAATGCTAGAATCATCAGCAGCGATGATTCACTACACTTAAGATTAATAACTAGACAATTTATGTTATTACTCAAGAGGAAATGTCCAATTACAGACGTCGATTTAATTAGGACCAATGTATCCGTACAGAGAAAGTAGATAAAAAGAAAGTAAAAAATGTTTTCTGTAGGAAATCGTGGTTCTTGGGATTAGACGGTGTCGATTTGGAACGAATTTCCGATATTTCGCCAACGAAGCAAGAGTATCTTTAGGGATTTTTACTCTTCGAGACCAGAACACTGAATGAGCTCAAAAAAGCAGAAGTCAAGTATACCTGACCAAAATTCACCTGAACGTGACCAAGCGTAATAATTGTTTTCCAGGTGTGATGTAGACCGTAGGCACTATTAAGGTTTTTATGGTGTTAGTGACTTTCAATTAATTCCTTAACTTTTGCTAATGTTCCGTACGGAAGACTTATGGGGCAACTTCGGTGTCTGTCTCTCTTTTTTTTTTATCGCTTCAATACGTATTTCACGCTTTTTCCATATCCCAAGAATATCGGCGAGGATGTCGTAATACCCGTCAATGTTGTCCAAGTGTCGAAAGATACATTTTTGTGTGCACCTTTTAGACAACGCGGTAGTGCTGCCACGGACGTTATTGCATTTCTGCGAACAACTACTACCTATGTATGTGGTCAGGCTAAATATACTTAAATAAATTAATAAATAAAGTATACCGACCTGCGGGATTGAACCCTCGACCTTCTGCACCGTAAGCAAAGTACTACGCTACGGAGCCACGGGCCGTCACCTGTCCATCTCTCCGTGATAATTTATCAGGTATAAAAACAAACTATAAAAACTATGTTTCTTTACGTATAGTGGAGGTAAATTGTAACCGAGTGGCGAGTTGCTCTTGGACCGAGATATAATTTTATTTTATTTTAAAAGCAATTGGACCTATGAGAAAACATGTTTAAATTAATATTTGAAACTTAACCAACGAGGATTAGTATTAAAACTAACTACGGAACATTTTATTTAGAAGTTACATAATTGCTGTAAAAATGTAAATAAAATTAATGTCAAAGAAGTCTGCATACACTCAGGAACTGCAATGAAAGAAACACGTTATAATCAGCCGCATTTTTTATCAAGCTATCTATTGCTCGCTAAACTGAAAACAAATGAATAATTTTCGGTTTTACTTTCTAATTTGTTATTTGTTGCTAGTAAATTTACAGTGGGTTTTCAAAGTAGTATTAAAAATGAGAGAGGGAAATTGTGAAATTCTATTTCAAATTCGAAAGATCATAATTGATTTGTGGAAAGATGAAAAATCGTACAGAAGGATAGGAAAAATTTGTTAAAAAGTCGCATGCTACTGTTCGGTACATTGTCAATCAGTAGTCAACGGGTTCCTATAAAATTCGACCACGCTCTGGTCGTCCAAAGAAACTGACTCCACGTTAAGAGGCCGGTATTGTTGGACAAATAATTACAAATCCCAAGAAAATTGCACCAAAATTAAAATAAGAAGTACGGGAACTAGTTTCAAAAATGTATGTTTGTTCACAAACAGTAAAAAATTGTTTACATAGGGCAGGCTATAAGGGGTGTGCAGCCAAGAAGATGCCGTTAATATCGGAAGTTAATCGCAAAAAGCGGTTAGCGGGAATACGTTACTAAACCTCCTGAATTTTGGGAATCCGAAATTTTTAGTGATGAAACTAAAATTAATCTTTTTGAGTCGATGGCAGAGCTAAAGTTTGAAGAAAGAAGAATACCGCATTCGATACTAAAAACATTTGTTCCACGGTGAGTAGTGTTCTGCTTTGGGGATGCATGTCCGCTGGAGGGGTTGGAAATCTACATTTTATTAATGGTACCATGGATCAACATGTTTATCTGATAAATTGGGGAGAGACAATTTAAGAGAAAGTGTCCAAAATTAGCACTCGAAAAAAGATATATTTTTCAATAGGAAAATCCTCCGAAATATATCGCAAACTTGGTGAAGGAATGGTTGATCCATAATATGTGACAGCAACTTCATACACCTCCGCAATTACCCGGTGTTAACCCTATCGAGCATTTATCGGAGGAACTTAAACGGCGCGTTCGCAAACATAAAGGTTCAAATAGAATTTTGGAAACATGTAAATAACTGCAAAAGATTGAATGGGTATCCTAACTCCATGCATTTAGGGGGTAGGACGAGCGGTAGTGGTAATCTTACGGTAAATTTGTTTGCTGAATATTTCTTGAGTGTGTATGAGGATGCCCTTTTGGGAATACCGGACTACTACTCGAGCCTTACTGAATTGACAACATTAAATAATGTGATTATTAGTTTGATTGATGTTTTTAATGAACTGATGTCGCTCAGGCCGAAAACCTCAAGTGGGCCTGATGGTGTCCCGCCTCTATTATTAAAGAATTGTGTGTGCACCTTAAGCAGACCACTTCACTTCCTGTTCAATCTCTCATTGGATTTGGAAGTATTTCCTGATTATTGGAAAACTTCCTATATAACCCCAATTTTTAAATCTGGTGATCGTAGCGATGTGACTAATTATAGGGGCATCTGCATACAGTCAACCATACCAAAGTTTTTGGACTCACTGGTCACTTCTTGTTTTTCTTGGCACTGTAGGCGGGTGATCATGGATGAACAGTATGGCTTTCAGCGTTCTCGGTCCTGTGTATCTAATCTTCTGACGTATGAGGATTACCAGTTGGGAGCATTTGAGAGGGGCTGTCAGGTTGATACCATATATACTGACTTCTTCAAGGCGTTCGACAAAGTGAACCATCGGTTATTGTTCAGCAAACTTGGGTCACTTGGGTTCGGCATTCACATTCTTCGTTGGCTGGCGAGTATTTTAATGGGCCGTCAGCAAAGTGTAAGAATAAATAATTATATCTCTAACCTAAGTATAGTGCCCTCGGGCGTTCCCCACTGCGGCCCCCTATTGTTCCTCTTATTTGTAAATGACTTGAGGGATTTCCTGACCAATACTTCTTTTCTCATGTTTGCCGATGATCTGAAATTATTCAAAATTATTTCTAGTCCTGTGGACAGTCTTGTTTTGCAAGCGGATATTGACATTGGGCAACTTTAAACGGCTTAAGTCTGAATACTGATAAATGCTCCTGTATATCATTTTCCAGATTAAAAAGTTCTATGCAGTTCGACTATAGTATAAATACAACCATTTTAAAACGGGTACATGAGATTAGGGATCTTGTTGTGATGTTTGATTGTTCTTTATCTTTCATCGGCCATCAAATGAGTGTGGTGCAGCGAGCCGGTAGGTGTTTGGATTTTTATTGATATATTTAGTGCCGATTTTTCTTGTAATGTGTTTAAATTATTATATTGCTCGTACGTTCGACCGATTTTGGAGTATGCAAGCCCGGTGTGGTCTCCTTTTTTTATAATGTCCATATTAATCAGCTGGAGAATGTCCAAAACAAATTCTTATGAAATATTAGAAATTGGTTTTCGGTGCTATGGTCTTCAGACTTGACAAAGCTGTCATCTGTCTCAAACAATTTGTAAGAACACGCCTTATGTGTATTCTGATAAAAATGACAAAACTGTGAAGAATAGTTTAAACCTAACCAATTTCTTTTATTTGTTAATTTACTTTAGCACAAAACAATTTTCGTATTTTAAGCAATGAATAATTTAGAAATACCTGTAGAAAAAGATCCCGAAATTACCTCCACTGATGAAAGCAGTCTCTTGGTTATAATTTTGGATACAAATCCTACACAGAAATTGCTTCGAGATAAGGCTAATCAACTAACTAATGTTGTAGACTCAGTTATTGCTTTTGCAAAACTCTCACCTAATGCAAAAAGCACAAAATAAAGTTGCTATTATGGCATGTCATTCAAAGACAAGGTACATTCTTTTTTCCAGTAATAACACCTTTAATGTCTCAATTGTGTGCACCACGATCAAATTCGAAAATTCTGGAACTGTTCATAATTTAAAACATTGGGAAGTCAAAGTTCCTGAATGAAGAAGTAATTCTGTATTTTGTATCAACATTCTCTAGGCTCTACATACAAATAGTTATTTCTATGGAGTTTTATTTTTTAAAGATACAAATTTTAAAAGAGACTATACTTAAATGGTATTTAAAAATTTTTTCTGTTACTTTTTAGACAGTTTGTTTATCCTGGTCCAAATAAACCGTTAGATGTTAGACAAATAGATGGTCAGTATGAAATTTTCACATTAGTAGAAAAAACAGTTAAACAAAATTTAGCAAATTTGTTACGAACTGAAACTGCAACGGTTGCTACTGAATCTCTGTTAGCTGGAGCAATTGCAATGGCATTATGCTACATAGCTAGATTACAAAGAACAAAAGCTACAGGAGTAAAAGTAAGTACTAATCATCAATACTTTAGTAAGTTCTGTGAAGTAGTTTTCTATTATCTTGTATATAATATGTTAATTTATTCTCATTGAGAGAAAGTGATAGATTTGCCCAAATTCACCTGTTCTTTTAAACTGAAAATTCCTTTAACTGAGGGACATACCAAGTATGACCTGGTACAAAGATTTTTAAATATGTGCAGTCTTCAGGACAGACGAATGCAAGCTGATCTACATTTCTTATTTAAGCTATTAAATGGGTATATTGATTGTGAGTACTTACTTAGTAAATTATCTTTTCATACCGTACATCGTACCCGCGCCAGGTCGTTATTTTACCCAGCTAATGTCACCAGAAACTATGGCTTGCATAGTCCAATCATTAGAATGCAGCGTAATTTTGATAAATACAATTTGCCAATTGATGGCCCAGTACACCGATTCAAAAATATGGTCAAGCAACTGACCCCGCTATAGAGTTTCTTTAATTTTCGGGTAGTTTCTCATTGGTATTATTATGTCAAGTACTGTTTACCTTTAAAGTGATTAATTTAGATTGTAATACCCTACATTCTGACCTATTAGTTTTAGTTTTAGATTTAGCTTTAATTATATTGTTCATTCACATTGTTTTTTTCTCTTGCATATTATCGATGTTTTTTGTAGAAATGGTGTTACCGTTGACAATAAATAAATAATAATTAAATAAATAAATAGAGAAGAATTAAAAATCAGAATATTGAACGAATAGGAGAACATGCCAGCAGAAGTTACTAGAAAGCTGGTTGCAAGCATGACAAAAAGGTTACAGGAGACTATTAAGGCCAACGGGGGTCCCCCTAAATATTGGTTTAAACAAAGTTGTTATTTTCCATTAAACTCCGTCAAACTATTATTGGTAATTGATAAATGTATGGAGACTTTGACATTAATTTTGTTTACATTTTTATAACAATGATGTAACTTCTAAATAAAATATTGTTTTAGTTGTTTTTAATATTTATTCTCGTTGGTGAAGTTTCCAATATTAATTTAAACATGTTTTCTCATAGTTGCAATTAATTAGGTAAACATAACAGAAAAATAGTACAGAAAGCAGGTGGTGTATGGAGACTTTTTGGACTGACTGTATATATATATGTTCTTCTTCCTGTCCCATATATTCACATACATCGGGGTCTTTGTGCCATTTCTTCAGTTTATATTGAGGTTGTTACTCTCTGCTAGTCCAAAAATGGACGCAGCGACGGTAACTCCACAATCGAAAATTCACCCCCACTTATCAAGTCTTACAGGACATAATTCGCTCGTCTATGATATACCCTAACAAATATATGACTGTCGGATAAGCTTGCTATAAGCCGACAATGTTATAAATTAAAACTTTTAAAATCGATAACTGATATGGAATTGTAAAAAGAATAAAACCAATAATATAACTCAACATCGTTATGTCGCATCATAAACCAAAATGACACTTATCGACTGAATTTTCCAGTTCGATCTGACATGAAAAATTATCATGTTATTAATCTAAAATTGCAGGATCTTGAAGTTTAATATCCCCCATATAAAACTCCATCATATATTTGAAGCAAATGAGGTTCGAAAATATTGGAGAATCGAAATTTGAAAATGATCTTTAAAAATTGAGTCTTTAGGAGACAGTGATAGAGGAAAGGCTTAGGGAAATAACATGTTAGAGTAAATTTCCTCTGATTTCGCATATGTATGGTAAAAAATTCCTGAAAATTTAAATGAAAGTAATGAAATTTTATCGTTTTTTAAAAAAACGGTATAACTTTATTATAAAAATCAACTAGAAGAAATATATTACTAGATTAGGAATATATTACTTTTATTAGGGTTATGTGTAGCTATTTTGAGACATTTGTTTTATCAGATGTCTAGTTGTGGCAGTTATAGTGGCAGTGGATTTTGACTAATGACTGAAAATGAGCTTCAAATTAATAGCTCCTAAAAACTTTTACATTAAACTTGTAGTCCGTACGATATAGTCCAAACTAGCTTAAATACTGCACTTTTAGTCAATATAATTAAGCTGGGTACAAGCTGGAACAATTTTCGGCAGACGAACCGAAAAAATATTTTGAATTGGAATGTTATATTCGTACCATTTTATCAACTTGTGTTGTATATCTTGAAGGTGAGAAGTCGATATATACTACTATAGGGGGTACCTTAGAGGGCTGAGTTACCAGGATAGCCTTGCTAAGCTAACCGAGTACAGTACTATCAAAATATCATTTTTTGTACCTGAAAACACAACAAAAGCAAGTAATTTCATAAGCTTTCTTCGTCACTTCTAATGGTTGACAAGAGATATCAAATATCAAGGGATACGCAAATAGAAAACAGGCAACTTATAAAGCAAAGTCAATAAACGCATTGTAGATTCGAGTGTGACCGTGTTTGCAATATTCTACTGCTTTGACCTGTAATGACGACAACATGAACTATAAACTCTTTATGCCCCTCCCCACCCCCGGCTACATGAGTGTTTCGTCCCCATACTAAGTAAAAGTTACAGCTCTACAGAGAACCTACATATTTACGGGCTGTGGTATGGATTCGACTTTCCTTGGAAAATTCCGAAATTTGCTTTTGTTGTACTCTAAACGCGATGTGGTATTTTTTTCATAACAACATCACTAAATATGGCACCATCCAAGCAATCTCTATTACAACAGCATATCCTGCGGGCAGCGTATCAAGCCGACCAGATTTGGGTCAGGGAGAAAAGTGAACTGAAACGGCTATTGCTCATCTGGGTGGGATTAATAACGCGAATGGGTTCGTATAAACTCAAATGACATCTTGGAAAGAGCACGTGAGTCGGACTGCAAAAGAAATAACAGGCTGGGTCAAAATATTGAACGTGCATGAATAGGGATGCATTAATGCATGTTCAATGTATGAATGCATCCTTATTTATGCATGTTTCAATATTGGTGTTGGAGGGATATGGTAAATCGGAAATGGTGCATATTGGTAATACGAAAAGCATGTTAAGTGGTTTATTAATATTACCGAAATTTAATGACAGTAAGTTTTTATTACAAGTTGCTTAATTAAACAAAAGAATATAGTATCATATCCAAATTTTAATCCTTAGTAAATGTGTTTCGTACATTTCTTACCATGAGATTTTAAATTGCTCAGGAGAAATACCTTGTTTCCTACTTATTTTGAGGTTTACATGTTAGCCGATTGCATCGGTAAAACAGATATAGTTCTGAATTCACGGTCAATCAGAGAAAGGTGACCCGGATTTTGATCAAAAGTAAGAATCCCTTGAGTATTAGTTGACATAATATATATATATATATATATATATATATATATATATATATATATATATATATATGTATATGTATATATATACAGGATGTCCCAGTATTCCGTATACATAGAGTTAATGCGAATTTCTGGGATGACAAATTCCTAATTTTTAGCGATACAGGGTGTGAAAGTTATACTTTTATTTTAGTTTTTCTTATGTAGCTTTCTTAATAATTGTACTATTTGTACTCGATGCTAAGGGGTTTTCTGAGATGAGAAATCGAAATCAGCTCACAGTTTTGTTGTAAATTGTAGGGGGCCACTTTTTGCACTATGTATTATCATAAGTTTTTATACCAGTCTATATGATATCTTTTATTGAATATTGGTATTCTCCGCCTTCTTCTGTCTAAAAAAGTTTTCTTGGTAAATGTTGCTCCGAGTAACAGTTTCTGAGATAGTGGGATGTTTTTATTTATTGATTACAAAATTTATCAATTTATGGGTAATCTTTTATGCCCTTAGCCAGTTGGTTTTAACATTCTCACTGCTGTTGGCCCGTTCGTCTTTAAATTCATTATTGTGGTTAGCCTTTCTGCCTTTAGGCAAGCTCCAAAATTCGAAGACTATTCTTTTGGACCTGTCCTAAACCTGGATGAAGTGTAGATGGAATTAAAAAATGGAAACAAACATCTCATTATTTCAGAAACTGTTGTTGGGAGCAACCTGACTTAATCTGAACTAACCTGAGCTAACCTGAGCCAATCTGAGCTAACCTGAAGTAACCTGACCTAACCTGAGCTAACCTGAACTCACATGTTCGCATTACCTGTGGTCAATATTGGCAATTTGCTGACCATTTATCTGTCAGCTTGTAGCCGTAGACGGTCTCCGATTAAGGGCAGGTATACGTTCCAATTTTAGGTACAATTTATTGTATCTTACCACGATGTTACGCCAGTACTGGAATAAATACTAGTTATTTTCTTGTGTTGGTCGATTCTACCTCAACTGATAAGCCAGTCTCGAGATAGATTGTCAAATAAGAAACAAAGAATAAACTGCTGAAGCATAAATTTTGTTCATTTTCAGTGTTTTATATGGAACCATATATATATATATATATATATATATATATATATATATATATATATATATATATATATATATATATATATATATATATATAACATATATATATATATATATATATATATATATATATATATATATATATATATATATATATATATACATATATATACATATATATATATATATATATATATATATATATATATATATATATATATATATATACTGAACATCAACATATATTCAATGGAATACGTTAGGACGTAAATGCAGGTATTTCAGTTAATGGTGAAAAATTGAATAGAATGCGGATGATACCGTTATATTCGTGGATATCTTTCGGGGTCTGCAAGAGCTCATGACAAATATTACTGTGATTAGTCAACAGTGCAGTTTAGAATCAAACTTCAAGTAAATCAAATATGTAGTTTTAAGTAAGAACATAATCCCTGAACTAACCTGAACTTTTAATAGTGAACTCTCAACCAACCGAAAGAGTGACCAAAATTCAATATCTTAAGTCACCAATTAAAATGCTGAAAGAAGTCGCGATCAAAGTATGAATACAAAAACGAGACTGTTGATGTGTTATGGGTTTTTTGTCCCATTGTATGGAGTGGAAATGTATGTGATAAAGGCTAAGGTACTGAGAAAGTTGAATAAAACAACCAAAATTCTTAATACCATGAAAATCAGGACACTGCAATATCAGATTATTACAGGGGATATTGCAGCGTAAGGTGCTAGGCAAAAAGAGGTCCTTGACGAAGGTGTATTTCGTAGCTCAAGAATTTAAGAGGTGTTTTCCGAGTGGCGGATAACAAAATACAAACTGTCTTAATGAACGCGAACATCCGGGCCACACCAAACAAGATATATATATATATATATATATATATATATATATATATATATATATATATATATATATATATATATGTATGGAAAAATTATTAAAAATATCATAGAGGAAAACATAAAAGGAAAAATTGGAGAAGACCAAGCAGGCTTTACGGCCGGAAAATCACGTATAGACCACATACACACTATAAAACAAACAATGGAAAAAAAAACTGGCAAAGAATAGAGAAATTCATCTAGTCTTCATAGATATAAGAAAGGCCTATGACTCAGTACCAAGATAAAGACCATGGAACGCAATGAAAAAAAATAGGCACTGACAAAGAACTAATATACGCAGTAAAAGCTCTCTACGAAAACAACACAGTGAACATAAAAATAGGACATAAAGTAGGGAAGAGACTCCAAACATCAAAAGGCCTATTACAAGGATGCTCTACATCCCCCCCACACTATGCAAAATATACCTCGAACAAACATACATTGGAATGTAGTGGAATGTAGTGGAATGGGAGTCCCAATATGAGCAGATTACTTATATACTCTAACTTTCGCGCGTACGACAAGGAATTATAGTGCAAGATGAGGAAGACCTCAGTTATATCGTAAGAAAACTGAAAGAAGAATACACTAAAGCAGGATTAGCAATAAACTTTGACAAAACTGAATATCTAACAACAAAGGAGGGGGAAATGCGGAAAATCTGAAAGTCGATAACGAAACAATAATCAAAGGAACCGATAGATTTAAATCTTTAGGAACTATCATTTCAAAAAACGCAACATCAGAAGGAAGACAGCGTCAGCTGTAGAAAATCCTTGATATATGTATATGTATATGTATATGTATATGTATATGTATATATATATATATATATATATATATATATATATATATATATATATATATATATTTTCAATTTCTTGGGCTTTATGGTTCTTTTTGTTTTAAGGATAGAGAAATTACATCACGTTCTAGTTAGAATTTATTGAAAACGTTTCGCCTGATTTTTAGGCTTCTTCAGTTCATCTAAAAATTGAAATTTTCTGTTTTGGATATTCAATAGGACGCACAAATTTTTTTTTTTTTAATTATGAATATATAAAATTCTTAAACTTATAATACAATGTAGAAGGTGAAAATAATAAAAATACACACAAAATATATATAAAAGCTTACATGTGTGGGTTGAAACGGAGACGCACTTAACATTCTTTAAAAGGTGTTACTAAGACGGTCACATTTTTTAAAATAACTTTAGATTTGTATAGGCAACGAAAGTCATCCTTTGGTTTGTTTATGTGTTTTTTATTTATTTTCTGCTATTGAGTTATTATGAGAAGAGTCCGAAATAAATATGACTCAGACCCCTAACGTCGCTTTTGTCGTTTATATTGTTTTTCTCTCTCTTTTATTAATACACATCATTTTATGGATTGATCTTTTAAAATAATTTGACTCTTTTTTTAAGATTTTTGTATTTTTAAAATCGAACGAGGGTTTGGTTTGTTTAACGTGTTTTGATAGAGCTGTTGGGTTATTCTTATCATACTTATGGCCATTCAGTCTAGTTTCTAGATGTTGTTTAGTCATGCCGATATAACAGCCGTTGCAGTTTTGACATGGAATAGAATATATCAGGTTTGATTGTTTCAGTAGGGGTGTTTTGGATTTTAGGGGGGTAAAAAGGTGTTTTTAATGAGTTATGCGTTTTGTGGCAAACAGTTAAATTACGTTTTTTGAGGACTGCTTTAATTTTTTCTGAAAGTCCTTGAATATATGGCATGGATATGTATGTTGTAGCTGTTCTTTGTTTTGGTTGTTTATCTAGAGTATTATATAATTTGTGAATTCTGGTTTTTAAAATTTTGTTAATTAGCTTAACCGGATAATTGTTGTTGGTTAAGGTAGTTTTTATTTTTTCTATTATTTCTGCTCTATATTTAGGACTTGTTAGTTTTAAGCCTCTGTCAATTAAATTTATGACGGTATTTTTCTTAAAATTTAAAGGATGGTGTGAATGGTAGTTTAGATATTTTCAACCATTCACACCATCCTTTATATTTTAAGAAAAATACCGTCATAAATTTAATTGACAGAGGCTTAAAACTAACGAGTCCTAAATATAGAGCAGAAATAATAGAAAAAATAAAAACTACCTTAACCAACAACAATTATCCGGTTAAGCTAATTAACAAAATTTTAAAAACCAGAATTCACAAATTATATAATACTCTAGATAAACAACCAAAACAAAGAACAGCTACAACATACATATCCATGCCATATATTCAAGGACTTTCAGAAAAAATTAAAGCAGTCCTCAAAAAACATAATTTAACTGTTTGCCACAAAACGCATAACTCATTAAAACACCTTTTTACCCCCCTAAAATCCAAAACACCCCTACTGAAACAATCAAACCTGATATATTCTATTCCATGTCAAAATTGCAACGGCTGTTATATCGGCATGACTAAACAACATCTAGAAACTAGACTGAATGGCCATAAGTATGATAAGAATAACCCAACAGCTCTATCAAAACACGTTAAACAAACCAAACACTCGTTCGATTTTAAAAATACAAAAAATCTTAAAAAAAGAGTCAAATTATTTTAAAAGATCAATCCATGAAATGATGTGTATTAATAAAGAGAAAAACAATATAAACGACAAAAGCGACGTTAGGGGTCTGAGTCATATTTATTTCGGACTCTTCTCATAATAACTCAATAGCAGATAATAAATAAAAAACACATAAACAAACCAAAGGATGACTTTCGTTCCCTATACAAATCTAAAGTTATTTTAAAAAATGTGACCGTCTTAGTAACACCTTTTAAAGAATGTTAAGTGTGTCTCCGTTTCAACCCACACATGTAAGTTTTTATATATATTTTGTGTGTATTTTTATTATTTTCTCCTTCTACATTGTATTATAAGTTTAAGAATTTTATATATTCATAATTAAAAAAAAATTTGTGCGTCCTATTGAATATCCAAAACAGAAAATTTCAATTTTTAGATGAACTGAAGAAGCCTAAAAATCAGGCGAAACGTTTTCAATAAATTCTAACTAGATCGTGATGTAATTTCTCTATCCTTAAAACAAAAGAACCATAAAGCCCAAGAAATTGAAAAAATATATATTCAATATTCCAAGGTTCAAGAAAGAATTCAACCCAACTTATATATATATATATATATATATATATATATATATATATATATATATATATATATATATATATATATACATGCAAATTTCAGTGACACGTAAACAAAAGTAATTTACTGGAAATTGATTTAGCGAAAGAACAGGAAATTTATTTTTATTTCGAATACATTTTTTTAAATGACAGTTTTGATTGTTTGACTAATGAAGTGCGAGTCCGATCCGAATAAAAAAAAAAAGCTTGTGCACCCAAAAAATGCGCGAGCTTGTCCAAAAAATACAAAAATAATTATTCCCGGTTTTAATGCCATGTAGATGTGTATTGATTGCTTTAGCATATTATTTGCTTTGGCGAGCTTAATTTTTATGAAACGGGATTTTTTCGACCTTTATGAAAAGCAGCATATTTTCATTGGAGAGAGCAGATAGCTATACATATGGATATATTTATTCAACGTCTACACAATTATTAGAGCTTCCCACAGTCTCTGCTATTAAACTTTTTTATTAATAAAAAAAATTTTAATCATTAGCTCGTTACTGAATAAGTTGTGCAAAGTTAACGTACCAATTCTTGGAAGAGTGGAATAAATTTTTCCACGTAAATTCATTCCATTAACCATATTGGTGTTTTACACAGACCACTACGAAGTACGACTATGTGGAGGCGCCATGTAGTTGAAAGTCCCTTGCTGGAGCTGACATGGTCGCCCGTCTGAGAACAATGAATCAGAACAAATGATGTTAGGTGGGACGACTTTCAGCGACGATAGTGTGCTAATAGTATGGGATACTTGGTCTTAGTAGTGTAGTGATATAGCTTGTTGAAAAAAAAAACAATGTTCTATAATTATATTGACTTTTGTGTAAAATCCAAACCTCAAAGTTGTGATATAGCGATGACATAAGCCACACCACAACTGGCACTGGACCAGCTTATACAATTAGTGTTCCGTACGTTAATTGCTTTTAAAATAACAAATTTTTGTTAGGGAGGTTTTTAAATTTTCATAAAAGACACCTCAAATGAGTTTTCAACAAAGTTTGTTTCCGATCTTTGTTGAAGACTGTTGACCTAGAATTTTTTTTTATATACCAGATAAATTATTAAAGGTAATGCACTCGTGATAATTTTGGTTGAATCTACACCCTGTGGAGAATATTCTAGATTTCTAAAAAAAATTTTAATCAGTACTTTTCAAGATGCTCCCCTGGCAGCGATTTTTGGCAATATTTTAACAATAATACAAAGAAAAGTATGCGCAAGTATTACATTATATATATTTTTGAACTCGTGTTTTTACAAGCTTTCATTTGACATCCCACTCGATGGTATTTTTTTTTTTTAGTTCCGATTTTTTCCCCCAAAACTAACCCTTTAAGTCGACATTTAACTTTCAAACTACACGGCTCTGATGGGGCTATCAATTCCATATTAGTACTGAATATCAACTTTCTATGCCAAATAGTGTCGGAGAAAATATGGTGTGGGCGGACGGACAAACGGACAGACAGATGGCATACAGACGGACAGACAGACAAACATACGGACAGACAGACGGACATACACCAAAGTTATCTTATAAGTGTTTCGTAGGGAACACTAACAATAGTGCTGGAGTGGCTGGTGTCTCATGTACAGCCATTGGGCGCATAATTTTAAGAGTTATTGAGTGAGGAGTTGGGATGGCTCACCTGATTAATGCTTAAATTTGAAGTTTCTCGGTACAGTTCGCCGAATGAACCGATTGTCTCGTTGTCTAATCTTAAAAGGGGAGATTTTAGTTTTTTTTGGTGAATTATGATGTGAAACTACATCGATTAGTTGGGGGTCTTAACGGAAAAGCCATGCACAGTGAGGAATTGATTCCTAAATCGTTATTTTTGGACTTTTCATCGGAAAGCGAGGTGATACGTGTTGACAGAGTTTTTTCGTCGGTGGTAAGTTTGAAAGTCATTCGTCTGACGGAAAGTAGTTGAAATAGATAGCATGTCTTAGTCTCTTGACAAATATATTGATTAGAGTACATTTCATAAAGCATGGGAACCCACTGTAATAACGGTTCCAAATACACAAGTGTCGATACTTGTCACATTAGTGCTGTGTTAGTACCCAAACAGAAGCTCCAAAAGACAGTGATTTTCAAAAGAAGAAGAAGAAAAGTTGATCTGAATTTTTTTTATCCAAAAGTTTAACGAAAATCACTACCGAAATGCAAAGAGCATATTCTTTTTTTACACGCGATCACTGATTGTGAGACGACATCTGCTTTTTTTAACAAAGGTAAAAACAAGTTTGCTAAAAATTTTGAAAAATGCAACGATTTACATGATGTTGCTGAGGTATTTAAAAATGTTAATGAAAATCCTGAAAAAATTTTCAAGTTGGTGCAGCATGCATTCTGGCTTTATACTGTGCCCGTAAATCTGAGATTAAAATAATTTGAAAGTCAATTTTTTTGAGAAAGGCACAGCCAAAAATACCTATGTTTAATTGAGATCTTTAGTTCCTACACTTGATGCAAAGTATACCTACAAGTACAAATCTGGTTTGGTAATAATATTTCTATTGAAAATTCGGGTGAAAGTATATTGCTCATATGTTTGTGCCAGCTATGCCTGCTGCAAATAGTATACATTCCATTTCTTCAAATATTTCATTTTCAGCCCAGGTACAAGAATACCAAAAGAACACTACGACGCGCTCTCTTCTGTATGCTATAACTTTGTAAAAATTTAGAATTTCGGTCTGAAATTTTTACAATATTTTCTCAATATTTTCCACTTAAGAAATATGCAAGCCAAAAAAATTTTTGAAGTCTTAACATCTAAAGGTTTTATGAAAATTCATTCAAAATAATTGGATTTCGAGACTTCTAAATAAATATCGCCGCTTGAGGCAGTCTACTATTACTGTATAAAATATTTATTAAAGTAATTTTTCTAAGATAATTTCAGGTTCAATTAAAATGCATTCATGATAATCTACATGACGACATGCTCGGAATACTAAACAAAGCTGGAGTTCGAGATACGAAATAAAAAAAACTAACAACAGTAATGTCATTTAAGGCGATTATATTATATAAGTTTAGCAATAGTCGGATTTTATTTTTATTTGCTTTCAGTTTTACTTGACGGAAATATAAATAAGATATTTCATTTTGAAATAAATATTTGCTGCTTATATTTTGTTGATTTTGTTATGAAATCACTTCCCTCTGTACTTTTTCGTTTAAGAGGCCGATCGAAAGACGACGACATTTCTTAGAGAGTTCTAACTTCGTATGCGGCAATAAAGTAAATAAACAACTTCGTGAACCTCCTTCATGCTGTACCGGTTTTGTTATTAATCTGATTATTTTCAGTTCTATTTGAGACAGTTGGAGATGCTTGTAGGTTCGGGGGTACATGCCCAGATCAGCGTTGTTTTGACAAGTCTCATTTGACATTATCATTGTTGCTCTTTCTGGGCTGACGTGGACGGACTCGGCATTGTTCAGCAGGATGTTGGTAGCTGATGTGTTGGAGTTTTGTTTTATTACGCATTGGTGGCCGTTTGGAGGTTCAAAAAATTACTTCATTTCTCTAAATGTCAATAGTTTCTTGAGTGATGGTAACTAATAGAATCGGTTTTGTGGTGGTGGTGGTATGGAAATAGAGCTCATGTAGTTTTTTTGTTACAAGTGCTAAGTCTGTACCCTTCAAATCTTGCAAGTATCATTCTGTATGTAAGCATCATTGCAATTATTATATAGAACTTCTGTGCTGAGTTTCCAATTTTATTTTATCTTTTTGGATTTCTAAGTTACTGTGAATATATTGTGTTTTCGTAAAAAGTCCAATCTGTGCTGTTATTTTTTTGAGATAGAGCGTATGGGATCAAAAATGCAATCAAACTAAACTGGTACAGCATATATATATATATATATATATATATATATATATATATATATATATATATATATATATATATATATATATATGTCTGTTTTCTACGCCAGGGACCCTAGTTCGTATCTCGGCTCGGGAAATAATAATAAAAAAAAAATAAATAAATAAAATAAAATAAAAAATTACAACTTGACCGTCGCCTCTCTCGGGGAGGCAATGGCACAACCACCCGTAATATCACGTCTAGTACAACCTTCTCAGTTTTGCTGTTCGGAACCGGCATTAAACTGTAGGTCCCCTTCAGTCAGTGACATATTTATAACTAAGTAACTGTACCGAATAACATAATTTATCACACTTTCTGCCATATTCTACACTTTCTACAAATTTATACACACATCTTTAACAAAATTAACACACAAATCTTTAAAAAAAACCTGCAATAACATTGATCTTTACCCATGACATATTGCAATATTTGTAAACATTCGCTGACAAGAAAACAAATAAACTAAAAATTTGAAGTTTCCCTAGAAAGAGGCCACTTGCGGCATAAACTCTTTCATGTCAGCGTGGAATGTGGATAACCGGCAAATCCTTTATCGGTTTTAGAAGAATAAAATAATAAAAATATTTTAATTTTTTTTTATTAAATTTATTTCAGAAAAACCTACTGAAATTTCAACCTTACGTCTAACTAACGATTTTCGATATTGGTGAGTTCTAGGATTGACCAGTGGCGGCGTGAAAAAAATATTCATGACATCATTTTCGATTCTTTCGATTTTTTCCTTTATTATTGAGATCCGATTTAAGGTAAATTTTCTGCAATCGATCTTGCTACAAGGATCCACCAGTTTCAATATATGCAGTGAATTCCATAATATCTAGTACATTTACATATATATATATATATATATATATATATATATATATATATATATATGTATATACATATATATATATATATATATATATATATATATATATATATATATATGTATATATGTATATATATATATATATATATATATATATATATATATATATATATATATGTATATATGTATATATATATATATATATATATATATATATATATATATATATATATATATGTATATATATGTATATATATATATATATATATATATATATATGTATATATGTATATATATATATATATATATATATATATATATATATATATATATATATATATATATATATATATATATATATATATACATATACATATATATATATATATATATATATATATATATATATATATATATATATATATATATATGTATATATATATATATATATATATATATATATATATATATATATATATATATATGTATATATATGTATATATATATATATATATATATATATATATATATATATATATATATATATATATGTGTATATATGTATATATATATATATATATATATATATATATGTATATATATATATATATATATATGTATATATATGATATATATATATATATATATATATATATATATATATATATATATATATATATATATATATGTAGTGGTTTTTCGAGTATCCCGTGTTAGCTTGAAGTCCCTTGATGGACGGTTTCGCTGACGTTTCGATGGAATCTCATCTATCTTTTTCAAAGCGTTGATCAGTGGTCGGTGTCTTGGCGTTGAATGTCAAGCCATAGAAATAGAAAAGAGGCCCAAAACCTTAAATAATCGGGATGATAGCCAACGTTTACCGAACTCTTGGAAACATATTCTATCCCAGTACCAAGTCCAACTAAGAAAAACAATAATTCAACCATATGTTACTTCACCAATACAAACATTACAAAGAACCACAGGACCGACAACGCGCAGCCAAAGCCGAGCCTCTATTGGCCCGATCCGTCCGACCAATTGAGCCACCCCCGAGCACATAAAACCGGCGCACTCGGAGCCAGTCTCGACATTCAACGCCAAGACACCGACCAGTGATCAACGCTTTGAAAAAGATGGATGAGATTCCATCGAAACGTCAGCGAAACCGTCCATCAAGGGACTTCATACCCGAAAAACCACTACTACATTTCACACCCGTGAGAACATTCGTCAAAACATATATATATATATATATATATATATATATATATATATATATATATATATATATATATATATATATATATATATATATGTATATGTATATATGAATATGTATATGTATATATGAATATGTATATGTATATGTATATGTATATGTATATGTATATGTATATGTATATGTATATGTATATGTATATGTATATGTATATGTATATGTATATGTATATGTATATGTATATGTATATGTATATGTATATGTATATGTATATGTATATGTATATGTATATGTATATGTATATGTATATGTATATGTATATGTATATGTATATGTATATGTATATGTATATTATATATATATATATATATATATATATATATATATATATATATATATATATATATATATAGAGTGTTATTAAAATGGTTTATTATATTGAAATGAGCAAACATAATACTTATTTTTATTCAATTTTAACTTAATTAAAAATTTATATAAGATCACTGGGACTACGCTGCCATTGATATCGCCAAAGAGATGGGGAGTTCTTCAGCCCATTGGAAGAGAAATGCTAAGCCGTCATCAGCTGTTAAAAACATAACGTTTGTTTACTGTTCTGCAAGAATAAATTTTTATTTGTGAGATATTAATTGATAATGCAGAATGTTTTTAAGTGTTTTAATGAGGTTGCCAAATCTTTATTGATATCAATTATTTTCTATTACAACTTAATTAAAATTTGTGTGTATCGTATTTCATAATTTTCAAACTGTGTCGACGTATTTACTGAATTTCTTGCTACCAAATTTTTAATTCCTAGAATAACGTTTTATTCGTATAAACAGTTAGCTGATTGCTTTGGTAAAAAAAAGTATGTACGTATAGGTTAGTCGTTCAGAATTCATGGCGAATGATATTGTGACGACAATGACTTTGGAAAAAGTTTGAGTCCCATTTGAGTTAATTTTAAGGGTTATTATCGAGGAGCGCTATTTATCAATATTTTTCCACAATCATTTTACTACAAAGATATACCAGTCCTTACTTGATAAAACAGGAATAACTCTCCTTAACTAAATTCAAAAACTTTTACAATAACTCACCCTAAATGGCCCTAATGAAATACATGTCAAGACATTTATTTTCACTGCCGTTACAAAAGAGCTGATAATTTATTTCAGAATCTATTAAAAAGTAATAATAGCTGAAAGTTTGGCCATTATCAAACAATACTCGCCTGATATCAACTTAATTTTATACCTCGGGCAAAATTGAATATATTGTTTAGAACGTGATTCCCTACTTCGTTTGTTATGATTGTTATCTAGTTGTAATACAGGGGTGAAGACATACATTTTTAGCGAAAATACGTCGTATACGATCTCCTTAGTGCATTTACAGCACCTATCTGTATATTATGTTATGTTGAATGTAATGAAAGACTGATTTTGTCAAATTTCCACACGCTATACTATAGCTTCGTCTGATACAAAATGATATTGAATATTAGTGTTGTTACATTTATACAAATACTCTAAGGTAGATAGGTAATAAAATTAATACTATATGCTAATGAATATTGCTGGGAAATCCATTCTGAATATTAATTGTATAAATTGAGTAAAGGTGAGTTACCATGGGTCAGACAGGTATCTTTTTGTTCGTTTGATATGATGTCTGCGTTTTTAATTCTATTTATTTCTAAATTTTCTAATAGGTTTAATTTTATGCCTTTGTTTTGTATGTATAGAATTTTAAATTTATCGTCAAAAAGATGTTTTGATTCTGTTAAATGATTACTGTACGCTGAGTCAGTTTTGTTTTTTAAATAGCTTCTTATATTTTCTAAAATCCGAGTTTCGAATGAGCGACCTGTCTGACCTATGTAACTTTTATGACAAGAACCACAATTCAACTGATACACTCCAGATTTTTTTGATCTATTTTGTTTTCCTTTTGCGTTTTTAATGAATTTTCCTAACGAGTTGTTTGTTCTAAAAGCTATGTTGCTGACGTGTTACCAAAATAGGTTAAAACATTATATTTTTTCCCTGTGTTTTCTTTCTTGGGGTATACTAAAGAAATAGCTTTATTTTTTAATTTTTTGTTTAGAATTGAGTCTGTTTAAAAAAAAACTGACTCAGTGTACAGTAATCATTTAACAGAATCAAATCATCTTTTGGACGATAAATTTAAAATTCTACACATACAAAACAAAGGTGTAAAATTAAACCTATTAGAAAATTTAGAAATAAATAGAATTAAAAATTCAGACAGCATATTAAACGAACAAAAAGATACCTGTGTGGCCCATGGTAACTCACCTTTACTCAATTTATACAATTAATATTCAGAATGGATTTCCCAGCAATATTCATTAGCATATAGTATTAATTTTATTACCTATCTACCTTAAGGTATTTGCATAAATGTAACAACACTAATACTCAATATCATTTTGTAACAGACGAAGCTATAGTATAGCGAAACGCGTCATACAGTTTCAGTGAAACTAAATAAAGTGGAAATTTGACAAAATCAGTCTTTCATTACATTCGTTATGAATTTCCATCAAGTAACAGCCACAACAATTCAAAATTTATGTTATATTCTTAAAATCATAGTGTCTTTTGTTGTTCTGGTCCAGGTTCACTTAATATGGAACCAGTTTCCTCAAACTTCTACCCCTATTGGTTTATCAGTTGAACACTGGAGGATTTGTTCCATAACTGTGGATATTAATGAAATCTATGCGACTGGTAGGTAGTTGTTTGGCAAGATCCTTTACAATTTGAATTCTTTAAGTTAATTTACGACGTATGTGGCCTAAATTGAGAACTCTGTAAAGTAATTGTAGCATATGTATATTGTTGTCAAGATGCTACCAAAGGATTTTGAATATTTGCGTCAAATCTTTCATTTAATTCTGTGTATAAATATATGCGAAGTTGGACCTGAAAAGTTACTTGTGCGATTAGTTGCATCTAGTAGTATTAATATCTTATGATCGCGGCTGATAGGAGTAGACGATGCTTATATCGTCTTCTTCTTATGCTTTTTATAGATCTGATGATCTGTTCATTCCAAGGTTGTGGGATTTCTTGAGAAGTGATTGCCAGCTCTCTCTTCATCTTTTTGGTGTTCTCCCTGGTTTGCCTCCTGGTTTTCCTTTTAGAGCGATCCTTAGTAGTCTATGCTCTTCCATTCTTTTTACGTGGTTATGCCACTGTCTTCTTCTTTATAGAGCACATCTTACCAAATCTTGCACGTGACATTTTTCCCAGATGTCAGGGTTTTGTTTCCTGTCCCTCTTTATTTTTCCAAGTATTGCTCTTAGAGTTTTTATGTCGGCGGTACGTATCATATTTTTTGTTTTATTTGTCTTTTTGTGATTCTTTACAGTAAGACATTATGGGTCTGATTCAAGTCTTTTATATCTTAACCTTGCTGTTTGTGTGGATGTATTGAATGCCGATTGGTTAACAGAATATCTATTAAACAGCCTGATATAACTGCTGCTTTAATAATTAATCCTTTAAGGTCTCTGAATGTGTCGTGAGAGTTTGATAAGTACACACCAAGGCATTTGAACAGAGTTCTATAAGTTTATATTCCACTACTAGTTTGCACGTGATGAGATCTCCGGCAATAGTGATGCTTTTCGACTTCATATTAAGCTGTCGACAGGCTTGATAAAATTTAAAAAGTTGTCTCTGTAGGTCGTCTTCACTTTCGGCA
Organism: Pachyrhynchus sulphureomaculatus; assembly: GCA_019049505.1. Classification (NCBI taxonomy): domain Eukaryota; kingdom Metazoa; phylum Arthropoda; class Insecta; order Coleoptera; family Curculionidae; genus Pachyrhynchus; species Pachyrhynchus sulphureomaculatus. Next base: position 90,759,522 of record CM032452.1, on the reverse strand, counting down.
ATCAGCGTTGCATCTTCTGCGTAACAAATAAGACCAGGTCTGTTTTATCTATTCTGATTGAGACTATCTCCTTGTATCATGCCTCCTGGGCTTGGTATATTTCCTGTAGTGGTCTCGCTTATTTTAATTTTCGTCTTATTGTTCAAGTTCTTTATCACTTTCACAGTGTATGTCTTTATCCTTTTCTGCATCGACGTCTATATTACGTCATCGAGTCTGACTTCGTCGAAGGTAAGTCTGTGGAGCAGACGTACGTTGGCGTATTGGCGTATAATGAATACTGTCTTTGTGATAAATCTGTCTTTGCGGAACCCCTGTTGTTCTTCTCTATTTTTATCTGTGAATCCAGTTTCTCCTTCAACAGACCTGTGTACCATTTCATTGTTGTAAATAGTTATACAGTATGTCCCAAAAAGTTTTATACAAATGGAGAAAAAGTTTATCTAACATATTACAAAAAAATTTACTCTTGATGAAAAGTTCTGCATAACATAAAAATCCATAATCAAGCATCAAAAGTTTAAAACATTTGATGGTATACAGGAAAAATAATGAATTATAATGAAGAGTAAAGTGTGTTTAAATTTAAATACAGACCAAAATATTAATTGAAATCCTAGTAGGAAGTAAAAAATTATGCTCACGTTTCGATTTGTGGCCTTCCTGGTTAAGAATTCAATAAAACGTCAGTAATTGTTTATTTATTAAATAAAAGAAAACGAAATCACTACAAATTTTAGGCTAAAAAGAAATAACATATCTTTGCAAATACCTAACAACTGTCAATAAACTTAATAAGAAATAAGAAGACATTTTTATGTTGGTGTATTTTTTATTATTATTAAAAATCAGCCTAGCGCTTTCAACTCTAATCAATCAGGGCTTAGATTCTATAAAAGAAGGGATCAAAGTCAATAAATAAAACAGAACTACTCACCCAATCCACTCACTCGTCAAAGTCATACGTCCACCCTGCCAGTCGGAAGGAACCATCATAATTCATAAATTTTTAAATTTTAAAAAACAAACATTTAGACAAACTACAGACAAAATCAAAATTAAGTAAACTTCATAAAAAACAAATGACAATATGACAAGGTCATGCCATCTAAGAAATGAAATGGCGCTTTCTTCTTTTTCTCTTCCTCTTTTTTTGTGTCTTAAGTCAAATTAAAAGGAAAAACCAAGAGAAGTTTTCATCAACAAATAAAGCTTTAAGTGCTTTTCACCTTCCAAAAAACTCTTTTCCCTCAATCCAAAAGGAATAACTAAATATGCAAGCATCAATATGTGTATGTATTAAGTGGTATCTAACATACTATCGGTATATCAGTATATGATACTCAATGAATCTTATCCAAAAAATAAAAATATAAAACTAAAAATAAAATAAAAATAAAAAATTAAAGAATGTAAAAGGGGGTTTTTTATCAGACAGTTAAAAAGTCACATGCTTGTGATTTTTCTATGAGAGCAACTTAAAAATGGGAAATCTGCCGTTAGTAACATTGATTCGAACATTCAAACAGTGGTCATTAATTCTACATTTTTTTCTAAATCCTCCCTATAATCTAATATTTTAGAGTTTCTGTCTCCACAATGATACAAAATTTTACTATTTCCTTGAGGGGAGAAAATGTATTTAGTAAAAGTGATGTGGTAATCGAAAACGGAACTTTGAGGTTTGGACAGGTGTTCTCTTATTCTCGTAAATAAAGGTCTTATAGTTTTTCCAATATATGTGGAAGGACACTTGGGGCAAAAAAGTGTATATACACCGCTTTTTTTAGTATGAGAATTTTTTGTTTGTTATTTACCAAGTGAGAGCTTAGTTGGTTAGTGCTCTTGAAGGAAATTTTAACATTTTTTTTTTTAGTATGAGAATTTTTGTTGGTTATTTACCAAGTGAGAGCTTAGTTGGTTAGTGCTCTTGAAGGAAATTTTAATATTGTGAAAACTGTCTGAAATAATGCTTAATAAACTTAGTTCCTATTAACATTTCCAATTAATAATTTGCTCTGTATTTAAATTTAAACACTTTACTCTTCATTATGAATCATTATTTTTTTATTTTCCCTGAATACCATAAAATATTTTAAGTTTTTGATGCTTGATTATGGATTTTCATGTAGTGCGGAACTTTTTATCAAGAATAATTTTTTTTGTAATATGTAAGATAAACTTTTTCTCCATTTGTATAAAACTTTTTGGGACACACTGTATTTCCGATGCAATATACATCTTTAAAGACGTAAAAATAGCGACATGATATTCTAGCTGCTACCTAATTGGTCTCAGGTTCTGTCAGATCGATGCGACCTATATTGTTGGTTCTTTTATTCTTAATGTTGTCATATGATGCTTAAAATAGTTTGGGCGTTATAACACTGAGACTACGCCCTTAACTTAAAGCAGAAAACCGTGTCAAAAGGAACTAACACAGGAAGTTAGAATAAGGTGGAAACGTTTAAATAAAAGTTTGCTTACCGACGACGAAGCAACTCAGCCCCTTTATATTGTTTTTAACACAACAATGTTGAAATTTCGTAAAGTTTTGTTTCCTTGAAAATAAATAGGCTTTGCTTTAAATTTTGGGAGAAGTAAACTTCTGAGAAAGTTACCTTTAACATACTATCCCCCGATTGTCTCTTCCAGCTTAAACTCCTGAAGATATCCCGAATGTCTAAAACGGAAATGTCACGGAAAGTTTAAATTTATATAGTATTTGCTAGAGTAGAGTGTAAATAATTAAAATTTTGTAAATTTAATAGTGTTAATACAGAGTAGATAGAGAGAAACGTCACATATATTTGAGTATATTATCTAACAGTATATGTGGAAGGACACTCAGGACAAGAAAGTTTATATACACCGCTTTATTGAGTATGAGAATTTTTTGTTTGTTATTTAAAAGTGAGAGCTTAATTGGTTAGTGCGGTAGAGATGGAATGTTGGAGGTGTTGAAGGGTGACCCGGACTGACAGGATTAGGAACGAGGAAATAAGAGCGCGAATAGGAATAACAAAAGACGCAGTACATGACATAGAAGAAAAACGATTGAAATGGTATGGTCACGTAAGAAGAAGCGACGACAGAAGGTGGATTAAGAAAATCCCAGAATGCAGTCCAATTGGAAGAAGAAAGAGGGGAAGACCTAGGCCCTCATGGCGGGATGACGTCGCAATGGAAAATAGAGGGTTACAAAAAGGAGACTGGGAAGATCGAAGAGAATGGAACGCAAGGTTGAGAGAAGGGAGACAGCGTTAGTTGTATCAGACCCTTATATATATATATATATATATATATATATATATATATATATATATATATATATATATATATATATATATATACAGGGTTACAGGGAAAGTCGTCCTAGATAATTAAGGACGTTATAGTTTAGGTCGTTTCTGACCGATTTGATTCTATGACAAGATGTCCTAAAATTAACCGTTTTCGAGATATTGAAGTTTAAAGATTTTCTAAAAAAAAACATGTTTTTTTTTCTTTTATATCGATTTTTTTATTAGAGGTTCGCGAGTGCGATTTTTTGGTTATTTTTAGTTAGTCTGTATGTCAAGTATCAAAAATCATCAAAAAAATTTTTGAACTAGTTACTAACAGTTTCAAATGGCGGCTTGTTAATGTTTCTAAATTACGAATTTTTACCAAGTGTTTCCTACTTTAAATCAATAAAGAGAAAAAAAAATGTAAGGAAGTTATTCTGCAAATTATTTTAAAAACTTTTACGTCTTTTTAGCTATCAAAAAAGGTATAATATTAGGAGTTTAATAGGAAAACTGTACACAGAATGACACCTAAAGCGGGCTCGGGTAGCAAAAGGTAAATTTTTAGTTCTAGGTGAAAATACGAAAATACACAAATAAAACAAAAAATCTTGCAATTTAATATTTTTTATTAATTATAATTCATGTTCTATATGGTCGCCCCTATTTCTAACACAAATTCTCATTCTTTTTCTTAAATTACTTTTCATAACGCTGGTTGTGAGGTGCCGCCTCATTTCGTCAGCCGCATCAATTATTTTTTGTCTTAGGACATCCACGTTTTCGATAGGAGTCATCTGGTCGTATACGAGACTTTTCATGTGACCCCACACATAAAAATCCATCGGTGTTAGGTCTGGGCTTCTCGCCGGCCAAGGTATGGGTCCGCCGCTTCCAATCCATTTGTTGGGATAATTGTCATTGAGCCATGCACGAACACTTCCTCTGTAGTGAGCTGGGCAGCCATCGTGTTGAAAGTACATGTTTTGTCTCAAACCAATAGGTAGGTCTTCCATCAAATTAGGTAAATCGTTCCGCAAAAAATTGTCGTATTCCTCGCCATTCAAATTATCTGACAGGAAGAATGGCCCAACCAAATAATTTGAAATTATACCCATCCACACATTTAAGCTGAATCTTGTTTGTGATCCTTTCGTTCTTTTTTTGTTTGGGTTGCCTTCCTCTTTAGAAGCCCAATAGTGGGCATTGTGGTAGTTTGTAAGACCGTCTTTGTCGAATTTCGACTCGTAAGTTCATAGTATTTTCTTTAAAAAAAGATGCATCTTCGACATCGGTATTGAGCATAAATCTGCAGAATTCTAATCGTCGCAAAGGATCCCCTTCTTCAATGACTTGCACGGGCGTATAGTGGTAAGGGTGTTGCCCAACAGTATGCATTACAAACCATACCTTCCACTGCGAAATACCAAGCTGTTGTGCGACAACATTTGTAGATGTGGTTGGGTCCACCTCAAAGAGACGTCGTATTTCGTTTTCTTCGTCTTCGTCAAAGATACGTGGTCGTCCCATGTCAGTCCGCCGTCTTTGTACGGAACCAGTTTCGCGTAGTCTTCGATAAGTTCCATCAAATACGCTAACATCAGGTACACGACGAGTAGGATATCGCAGTACGTATTCATCACGTGCACGCGACGACACTCCTTCGCAAAATCCGTAACACTTTAGGATGTCAGCATATTCCTCGTTGGTATACGTTGCCATATTCACAAGCAGAGATCAAAATCCAGTTACGAGCCAATTCACATAGTCAGAAGATGAAACAGATATTTTTGAAAAGCACGGTATAGCACATCTACCACGGACGAATCGCATGAGCAGACTAAAAGTCATTCAATAATGTTTAGTGAACAGAAAATGTCACTCGGACAGAGAGTACCCCGACCGGAAAAAATGATTACCCAACCCTTTTTATTGTTTGAAGGTGCAGGTAGTAAACCGGTAATTGGTAGTATCTAAATCCTATTATTATGTTACTCTACATTTGGGCCTATTGAAATCTCATTTTCTTATAATTTTCAATAGATCCAGTAGAGATTATACCGTTTTAGGTAGCTAAAAAGACGTAAAAGTTTTTAAAATAATTTGCAGAATAACTTCCATACATTTTTTTTTCTCTTTATTGATTTAAAGTGGCAAACACTTGGTAAAAATTCGTAATTTAGAAATATTAACAAGCCGCCATTTGAAACTGTTAGTAACTAGTTCAAATTTTTTTGATGATTTTTGATACTTGACATACAGACTAACTAAAAATAACCAAAAAATCGCACTCGAGAACCTCTAATAAAAAAAAAATCGATATAAAAGCAAAAAAAAACATGTTTTTTTTTTAGAAAATCTTTAAACTTCAATATCTCGAAAACGGCTAAATTTAGGACATCATGTCATAGAGTCAAATTGGTCAGAAACGACCTAAACCATAACGTCCTTAATTATCTAGGACGACTTTCGCTGTAACCCTGTATATATATATATATATATATATATATATATATATATATATATATATATATATATATATATATCTAACAGTATGCTGTGTCTGCCATACAGTAATTTATACAACCAAAAGTTGAATACGTGACATTCGGGCTGAGCCGTTTTACTCTAAGCAGTTTTTTTCTATAAGTTTCTTTTTATCATTGATTCTTGAATATTCTTATTCCAGGATTTGCATGGTCGACCTATTTTACTCCATCTGGTGGCATTCAGTTGAATATGTTTTTTGGCCGTCTTGAATCAGATATTCTCAACTGAAGATTAAAGCATCTGAGAAATCTCAAATCAGCTCTATCTATGGCTACTTCCGTGGATAATATTGTATCTCTTTTTTTTATTATTTTGTGCTCTTCCTGTGCCTAAAATGGTAACATTGTGGTGTGTGAATTTGCCCGCACATTGAGGCGCAAATTTGCAGCCCCTTATAATTTCTAAGGACCGATTGAGTGGATACTAATATTAAAAGAACTAAAGACATTAAACATACACTAGCTCAGTTTTTCTTGGTAGAGTAATATGGGTAAGAGATAATTTTTGTACGTCTTTTTGGAAATAGTCTCTATAGTTGTTTAAAATTTTTGGTTGTGCAAATTTTGGGCACCATTCATTTTAAAATAAAAAGGATCTAACTTCAGCTAAAAAAATGAAAAAACACTGGAAGGTTATGTAGTTGTTAAGGAAAATTTTGATATGGTACAACCCTTTTGTCCTGAAAAGTAAGATAGGTGTACAGTGAAACACTAGCCTTAAACAAGAAAAAAAGGTTTATTTATGATTAACTTAAAAGTTCTAACTTTTGCAGTTCTGTTATTACAAAAAACCTTAGCCTAATAGGTGGTATTGCTAACTGCGGTTTACCCTTGCCTTCCTGAATGGGGCGACTATCACGTTGTAGATTATTATTTTATTGTTTATTTATCTTTTTTATTATTATTTTCCGAGCAGAGACACGAAATCAAGTCGCTGGCGTGGAAGGCCTTAGTCACTAGGCAGCCTCTTTTGCTATAAACTTCTCGACATTTTATATTTCGATGTTTACCTTCGAACTTGTACAATGCAACAATAAATTATTTAAAAAATCTAATTTTTAATGAAATCACTGTTTTTCTTTTTTTAATATCTTAAAAAACCGGACAAATGCAAGTCGGACTTGCGCAATTAGTGTTCCATACGGTAATTGCTGTGAAGTATTCTATGAAATTCAGCCACACATTCATCTTCAATATAAGAATGACCAAGGATATATAAAAAGTGCATCTTTGTAGTAAAAGCAAATAACACAGGCCAACGATGAAAAAACTTTTTTAATTATTTTACCTGATTTCTATGTTCTTTGGTGTGCTGAGTCAGAAAATAATAATAAAAAAAGTGGTTTCACCCATTCATTTTTCACATTTTAATATGCAAAATGTCAAAAGTTTATTTCTTATCATTCGAATGTTATTAGGTTGGCAATAAAATCAAAATTTTATAAGGTTGGTAGTAAAATCAAATGTTATTAGGTTGGCAGTTCGGATAAATGTCACAGCTGTTTGTTTTCTTCCAGTTAATATAACCTCGCATTGCAGTGTTTAACCCATGTGCTTTAATTCACACTCAAAGTATGGCTAATCGTGGTTGTAAAAAGTCTCCCAACACTTTTTGTTATATATGTGGTGACTTTGTATTTAAAAAACATCAAAGAAACATTACTGACTTTGTAAAAAAGTATATTTTGCATATTTTGGTGTAGAAATCGGTAAACAAGAAAAATGTTGGGCTCCTCACAAAGTATGTTATGTTTGTGCCGAGGATCTTAGGAAATGGTACAAGAAAGAAAAGAAAGCTTTTAGATTTGCAATACCCATGGTATGGAGGGAGCAAGAAAGTTATTCAAATGATTGTTATTTTTGCAGCGTTGATGTTTCTGGATATAACTCCAAAAATAAGAAAGTAATTGTCTATCCTAACTTTCTCTCTCTCTCTCCTCAGCCTATAGTCATCCACTCCTGAATGAAGGCCTCTTCCAATCTTTTCCACGTCGTTCTGTTTAGGCTGTTTGAATCCAATTTCCCCCCGCAATTTTCTGGATGTCATCGCGCCACCTTTTTGGAGGTCTTCCAACACTCCTTTTGGTTTGTCTTGGACGCCAGTTTATCATTTTGCTGGTCCATCTTTTTGAGCTTTGACGAGCTATATGGCCAGCCCATTGCCATTTGAGTTGAGCTACTCTTCTGAGGACATCTGTCACTCACGTTCTTCTTCTAATTTCCTCGTTCTGTATCCTGTCTCTCAGGCTAATTCCGAGCATAGATCTCTCCATTGCTCGTTGTGTCACTTGAAGCTTGTCAGCGGTTTTTCGGGTGAGTGCCATTGTCTCGAGACCATACGTAAGGACCGGCAGAATACATGAGTCGTATGTTTTACGTTTAAGATTTATTGGGATTTCTCTAGATTTAAATACATACCCCAACGTGCCGAACGCAGCCCAACCTTGTCCTATTCTTCTAGTTATTTCAGAGCTTTGATTTTCTTTACCAAGTTGTATTTTGTGTCCCAAGTAAATATATTCTGATACGTTTTCCAGTGTTTGGTTTCCGATGTTTACCTGAATATTTTCCACACTCATTATTTTTGTTTTATGTAGATTCATCTCAAGTCCGATGCTTAAGGATGCCTGATGCAATTCTTCAAGCATGCTCTGAATTTCCTCCGTTTTATCGCTTTAGGGGAGATAATATCGGCCTGACGTATGCCTCTGTTTACCAATATCTTATCTGTCTTTGTATCTTCGTCCAGTGTTATTTGGATGGTCGCGTTTTCGTATATGTGTATGATGAGATTTGAATACCTGGTGTCTACTCTTGCGTTGTCTAGAGCTCTCAATATTGCCCAAGTTTCGACCTAGTCGAAGGTCTTTTTGTAATCTACAAATGCCAGGTGCAATGGTATGTTATATTCTGTGGTCTTCTCTATGAGAGTGCGTACTGTCTGCAAGTGGTCAATCGTACTAAAACCTTTTCGGAAACCTGTCCTTAAATCAGGATTAAACTTTGCTACACACGATGTTAAAGGTTCGTGAGGTTCACTTCACGAGTTATCAGTTCTATACGATGTTAAATACACTTATCTGCGGGAAAATAGGTCTACGGATGGATATTCTGGTGACTTACGGTTTTCCTACGAGCTTCTAGGCCTTGAATTGAGCACTAAAACCGTTTTCACACTACTCCATCACTAATCTATCAGTACGGCTACATGATGAGAAGAGCCTACGACGGCTACTTGTTTGGAAAAAAGCCTACTACGGCTTCAGGTTAAAAAAAGCACACTACGGCTACATGTTGGAAAAAGTCACGTAGTCGACTTGGCTCTATGATGGAAAAAAGCCTTGATCTGTGTCATCCCCTCCGTATAAATTACGTCTTCAAGATGGCTACTTCCCAGCCAATCGAAGCATTAGAAACGAATTAAATAAATCCGGTAGGAAACCAGCAAGGCACACTGTAATATAAACACCTTAGAAATCCGAGTGAACTACACTGCTTAAAAGTTAGTAAACACTGCTCGATATAAAAATGAAAAAAAAAATGTAAATTATAATGAGAAAACACTAACATAACATGATCTTAAAATCTAGGAAAAAATGAATGTTACAATATACCAAAACCTACTACCAACTACCGTTGGTTTAACCTATTCATTCCCTTTTATTGCTCATACTTAAATTCTCTCCGCTAGTGCCGTTCATTATATTTTTAATATATTTTTATATTTATCAGTAATTCATTTTTCTTCCGCCAAACTGGATTTGGTGTAAAGAGTTTATTTTTACAAAATGCAGAGTTTCCATAGCACTATATGGTTTCATATAAACGATATTAAAATATAATATTTAAACTCTCGCTTAGTATAGTTTCCTAATACGAATTTTACTATTATACAGGTTCGTTTTCACCTTGAGTATATAACGTTTGTTAGGTTGTAGTTTGTAGTTTATACTTGTGGACTGGTATTTAATTTTTCATTAACTGGGAACGAAAATTTAAATAACTGTTTAAGATCACCACATGTGTTTTTTATTGTATTAGAGTTAATAAATGTTTTGACACACGTCTTCTTCTATAGCAAGATGTAAAATAATTACAAATTATGTTACAAAATATATAAATGACCTGATTATAAGTGTTAAATTAATTAACAATATTCACTTTAATAACTAAAACAAACGCTACAATTTCGGCTCAAATATTAATTAATAAAAATAATGTAAACCCAGTAGTAAAATAAGAAATATTAGAGATCTTAACATTGTGTTTAGGTCAGAATTATTTCGAATTCAACGATAAGATTTATGTAAGTAGGAAAGGTTTATTAATTTTATTAGAAATTTTCATGGACAATTTAGAAGAACAAATCAGTAATCCTTATCTATTTAAAAACTTTTTTTAATGGTACCGTTTTGTAGATGATATATTGACATGCTTTACCGGTACAGATCGACAATTAAAAACTATTCTTAGATTACATTGACCAACTACACAATAATATTCTTTTCACAACAGAAATAGAAATAAATAAATCGATTAATTTCTTAGATTTAAAAATGTCAAAGCAAATGAGTCAACATGATTCTGAAACACCCGTTTATACAGAAAATTTCGGCTTATAATATTTTCATTCATAGACTAATAAATACATAATTAAACAACAATTAACAATATTCACTTTAATAACTAAAACAAACGCTACAATTTCGACTCAAAAATTACTTAATAAAAATAATGTCCACACAATAGTAAAATAAGAAATATTAGACATCTTAACATTGTTTTTAGATCAGAATTATTTCGAATTCAACGGTAAGATTTAGGTAAGTAGGAAAGGTTTAATAATGGGAACCCTCTTAGTCCAATTTTATCAGAAATTTTCATGGACAATTTAGAAGAACAAATCAGTAATCCTTATCTATTTAAAAACTTTTTTTAATGGTACCGTTTTGTAGATGATATATTGACATGCTTTACCGGTACAGATCGACAATTAAAACTATTTTTAGATTATATTGACCAACTACATAATAACATTACTTTCACAACAGAAATAGAAATAAATAAATCGATTAATTTCTTAGATTTAAAAATGTCAAGCAAAATGAGTCAACATGATTCTGAAACACCCGTTTATACAGAAAATTTCGGCTTATAATATTTTCATCCAAATACATACATAATTAAAGGAAGAAAGTTTTCTAAAAGAATTAAATATTATAACACAAATTAGTTTAAACAGTGGATACAGGAGTAACTTAGTAGATAATATTTTAATGAAAAACAATTTAAAAAAAAAATAGGACTGGTGTACCCATATAAACAACTAAAGAAAGATAAGTTTCATACACTCACTTATACCGGTAAATTGACCAATAAAATTCGATATTTTTTCCATAAAAATTAAGTAAAGATTAAGTAATACATTAGCTCGACATATTAAAAATAATAAAAGTAAAACAAAAAAGAAAATAAAACAGGAGTTTATGAATTATGCTATGGCACACGTAATAATATTTATATAGGACAAACAGGCAGATCTTTTTATAAAAGAATAAGGGAACATAAATGAAGTTATAGAATGAAAAATAACATATCTCAATGCGCTAAACATTTCGGCGTTAGTAAATTTCACACCAATACTACCTGCGCCCTTAATACAACGGGTAAATTTCACACTAACCTTATAAGGGTGCTTAGATCTTACAGGTAATTTCCACACCAAGCAAATATAATTATGCTTTATTCATCTAAATAAAATTGGACGGATTTCTTTTAAATCAGTTTTTATTGAAAATTTTAGATATTTGCAAAAATATATGTTTTTATTTCGTAGTAGAATAATATTGATAAAACATGAAGTTTTTGCTAAATACATAAAATACAACTGGACAAATTTCCTTACATATACTAGACAATGTTACACACCTATACATATCTATTTATACATATTTACAAAACAGGTTGAGAAAAATGGAAACGATTAATATTTCCTAATTGTCTTTGTTCATAAAGATTTTTTAAATGTTTTAATTTTTGATTATTATGATTATTACTTATTTTAGACTCGTCGACACTTTGTATTTTTATACATACATTAATCTGAAATTCTTTCAGCCTATCGATAACAGTATACAGAGACGGATGTGTAGAATAAAAAGAATTATTTAGATGGGAATGGAAGGACTCACAACAGTTAGTCGTTCGAGTTAAAGATGGACTCGATTCTGCCCATATTACAACTGGAAAATCGGCTCCTTCCTCTATATACGTTTCTAGCCGGTAATCACAAAATTTATTTAAATGTTCATCCTCAGGTTTTATAGAATATAAATCGTATGCAAAACTGTCACCTAATTCTTGGGTGCTAAATAGGACAAGCCGAAACAATACTTTAACCAACGACCAATTTCAGAATTTTTGTCGCAATATTCTTTAGCTAGACCTAGATTCTGTAGCTTGCGAAACCAAGATTGGTGTAAATGAAATCTACATCCTAACACTTTAGCATTTGGTCAAACTTCAGATACTGCCTTATGAATAGATTTTTCGAAGTCAATGGTAATTTTCTCTGGATGGAAATACAGTGTATCTGTTGAATAAATCTTACATTTTAATAATGTGAAGAGGTTTTTGTATGTTTCAGCTCTCTTATCACGCAATAAGCAAAATAATAATGGAATGTAATGACCGTTTGCAAAATAATGCACTGTAAATAACTGTGTAAAATATTTAGTGCAGTATGAAAAAGTGCCGTCCATATATATATTGGATATTTTACACAACATATTGACATTTGTAGTGCGAGAAAAACAATAATGCCACTTTCGAGTTCATTGATATATAGAAAATTCTCACCCTTGCTAGTTTTGATTTTAAATGTCTCTAAAACACTATGCACCTCCTCAGCACTTCTTGGATTACGTCCTGGCAAAAATTTTATAAATGTTTTTTCTAATATATTCGACATCTTTTTCTGTTACTGTTTCAGGCAGCGTGTTTTGTAGTTCTTGTCGGATAATTTTAGATGGGCTTTCACTCATATGCTCTCCGGCTTTTCTTTTGCAGGAATTACTAATTATTTGCCGATTCAGCTTCTTGGTGTCGGCTTCGTGTGTATGGAGTCCTTCACTTCTGGTAACTAAATTCTCGGGCCCAACGGTGAAGACTTTTGATTTGCAATCTTTTTTTGAACATCTCCAAAATGTTTCTCCACATTTTAGCACCTTTTGTCGAAAGTAAGTGTAGTAATTCACACATAACATGTCCTTTCCTCGATTATTTTTTATTAACTTTGCTTCCATATTAGCAACACTTTAAAAAATATACGCACAACCAAGTAATAATCACAAATTAATAATATGTACTAAACTGATATGTAGAAGGGTTTAATAATGATTTAATTGAACAGGCCGGTGCGTACCACCGCCCATTTATCAACCCTCATCCTCTACCTGAAAGTACTAGGTGTGGAATTTACTTCTGCAATTACAATCCCTTAAATATGTCTAGGTCATAAACGGATTAGTGGTGTGGAAATTACCTGCGCCCAAAAATTTAACAGATGAAAATTATAGCTTCAATAAAGATTTCAGAATTTTACACAATAAAAAGAAAAGAAAATTACTAAATTGTTTAGAGTAAGAAGAAAAGAAAAAATTCTCAAGTTTATTACTCAATGATCAATTAAATCGCGGTGGGTCTCCTTTTAGTTATTAAGTGGAATATTGTTAATTAATTTAACCCTTATAACCAGGTATCTTATATACTTTATAACATATTTTGTAGTTATTTTACATCTTGCTCAAGAAGAAGATATAATGTGTCGAAACAATTGTCCGCTCTAATAGTAAACATATGTGGTGATCTTAAACAGTTGTTTAAATTTTCGTTCCTAGTTATTACGGATCTGCATCAATAATTTTTCATTAATTTTTCTTTGGAACTCCTATAGGGAATTTCCTATTCCACTGGCTGATGTAGCCTCTCGTTGTTAACCGAAGGTTGTCGCAGAATTTTTCATCATTTTTCTGATTGGGTTCATCACTGACTACAGATGGTCTGCTACTTCTTTCCTCATGGAGAATGTTTGTTCTTCCACTTTTAAACAAACGAGCCCATTGGTTAAGAACACCTTCACTTATAACGTTTTGGGCGTATACAGCACATAGTTCACAAGGAATGTCTGCTGACACACACCTTAACACGCATTTCTCATTTGGCGGGATTTTCTATTGCAACACTCATTTTTAATGATTATAACTTTCGAACAAACTGTAGTACGACCTTCCCTCCATCACTGCTGCATGCTTGCTGAACTTCTACATTTGTCGGCATCGTGATGGTTGCGCCCCTCCACTAATCCCTTAACTACGTGCAAACGGAGATTACTTTTCGAATAGCCCTTCTAGTTTGGAAACAAATTTTCAATTATATTCAGTTGAAATTGAATTTTAGAAAAATCTTGATTATCTGGCATTTTATTTCTCTAAAGTTATAATTTTTTGATATTATTCTGTTATCGCGTTACATTAACAATAAAACCATTCCAAACATCCTTTTATATGAGACTCCTCTAGAGGGATTTGTACGTATCACTTCAAACATATTCGTTCGAAATTGAATTTTAGAAAGATGCTGTTTATAAAACAGCACATGTTTCTCCTTTTAATGTTATGTATTTTCCTGCGCGCTATAATGGGAATTGCTTTTTTGAGAACTATTATGGTAGTTGTCAGCAAATGGCAACATAATGTTTCGGAAAACTTGTATTGCTAGACTTAACAGTCTTGTATTGACAATATAACGGTCCAGGATATTGGGACTAAAAATCTTTTATTTTTAAGATTATTTTGCAAAACAGCAGAATTAAGTGGTGTTGCGTAATCAGTAATAAACCAAATTGATTCAGGTAAGAACGTGTCGTCTATAACTTGTAGTCGGTGAAAGAAATGCCTTTTTTTTGAGGTTATTGTTGACACTCCCGCAAACAATGCTTTGTGGAAAAAAATTCATTTCTAAACTTATTTATGGTTAATCAGTACATTATTGAACATGAGTACTGTATATGCTTTGCGTTTCGAGGCTGTATTTCTATATAACCATCCAAAAGGTCCGAAAATGACGATTACAGTACCTGCTAAGTATTTGGGCAAGTCAAAGACATTCATTAGCAAGTGAGTGAAATGATACTGTCTGTTAAAAAATGTTGGTGATCTACCAGCACGTGGTTCGAGAAGCAGGGTGTCGGGCAATGACAAGAAATGATTATTAACATGCTTTTCCGCAATCCTCAATTAATTTTGCGTCAAGGGGTGCAAAAAGCAGAAAAGTTTAAATATGAAATGATTCGCACTCATTTCCGGGCTAACGATTTTAAGTGGAGGTGAAGCAACCATCGCTGAACGAAAAACGCAGAGAGAAACGACGCGCGTAGGTACGATCTATATCGAGTCTGGAGCAATGCAATTTCTTCTGATCAAGCTTCACTTTGAGGTTATGTGATCACCCCACGAACCTGGTCAATTTTCACTAACCGATTGGTTCAGGTTACCGTGAGACCCTGTGGAGATCCATGAAGGTTTTGGGAGATTTTTCATCTTCACCTACAATTTGAATGCTAAAAAATTGCTCCAGGCCTTAGTATCGACTGCCAAACGGTGGTTGATCGATAAAAATGAGGAGCGTCTTCTTCAAGATAATAATGACGCCAAACATAAGAGTAAAACGGCTAGCCAGTGGAAAGGGGAAGCCGGTATCTTCACAGTAGATTGGCCATTCCAGTCGCCTGATGTAAACCCAATCGAGAACTTGTGGTTAAACATTAAGCAGAAGCCTCGTAGTAAAAATATTTATACAGTGAATTCGGGCAATTTGAAAATCTAGTCCTCAAAAATACGCGGAAACTCTCAGCGAAAGTATGCCCCGAAGCTGCCAAGCGATTATCGTCGCTGATGGGGACTGGACCAAATAGTGAATCATTAGCATTTTAATTGCAGTCCTTTACTGTCAAATGATGCAAAAAACTTTTAAACAAATACATTTTTTAATGAATAATGCGCGATATGTAATATCAATAATTAATATTCATTTTAGTATGAATTTGGAAATTGTGTTGATTATACGCCCATGCATAAGAAAAATTTTCAAAATTGAATCTTCGAAACAGACGATTTATAAAGGAACACATGTATATTTTCTTTAACATTATGTTTTCTCTTTAGGATTTCTTTTGTAGTTTTAGACTGACAATAAAACCTTCCCAAATATTCTTTCTTGTTTTGCCCTCTTTAGATAATTACTTCATTTTACAATAATGCAGATTTAAGTGATGGTGCGTTGTCCATAACAAACAAAAAAAAAGTTCCTTCGTGTTGCGATGCATTATATTATGGTTCACTAGTAAAGTTGGTGGTACTGGATGTATGAATGTTAATAATAAATAGGTTTTGAACTATTTTTTTTACAGTGAAGACACTATAAAAGAACACTGATATTAACAATACGCCCATATTTATAACAAAAAAAAACCGGTCCAGTCCAAGTTGAACTTGCACTATTAGTGCTCCGTACCGTGACTACTTTTTAAATAATATATAAAATGCAACGTCTCTCTGTCTGTCTGTCTGTCTGTCTGTCTGTCCGTTAGTGCGCCTATCACTGAAGACCCACTTATCCGATTTACGTACTTTTTTTTTTAAAACATACATATGTTCTCTGGCCAGGTTATAGGTTATATTTTATTACGATAGGTAGCATAAGGAATGAGCAGTGACGTAAAATAGTGAATGATGTCGGAAATAAGTTTGCCGCTAGCGCGTGCCTTTGCAATACACAGCCTAAACCATTCCTCGAGAACCACATATCCGATTTACGTGATTTTTTAAATTCATACATATGTTCTCTGACCAGGTTATAGGTATATATTTTATTACATCTATAATATATATAAAATGCAACGTATCTCTGTCTGTCTGTCTGTCCGTTAGTGCGCTTAGCACTGGAGAACCACTTATCCGATTTTCGTACTTTTTTTTTTAAAGATACATATGTTCTCCGGCCAGGTTATAGGCTATATTTTATTACGATAGGTAGCATAAGGAATGAGCAGTGACAATAATAGTAAATGAAGTCGGACAAAGTTTGCCACTAGCGCGTTCTCTTGCAATACACAGTCCAAACCAATAAATATGGAACAATATTATGTAGCAGAGAATATTTATAATATATATAAAATGCAATGTCTCTCTGTCCGTCTGTCTGTCTGTCCGTCCGTTAGTGTGCTTATCACTGGAGAACCACTTCTCCGATTTACGTGCTTTTTTTTTTAAACATACGTATGTTCTCTGGCCAGGTTATAGGATATATTTTATTAGGTGACATAAGGAATAAGCAGTGACGATAATAGTGAATCAAGTCGGAGAAAAGTTTGCCGCTAGTGCGTTCTCCTGCAATACACTCCCTAAAGCATTAAATATGGAACAATATCATGTAGCAAAGAATACAATATATATAAAATGCAACGTCTCTCTATCTGTCTGTCTGTTCGTTAGTGCGCTTATCACTCGAGAACCATTTATCCGATTTACGTGTTTTTATAAATTTATACATATGTTCTATATAATTCGATATAAGTCTAGATAATGGGAGATAAGGTGAGATAATGGGAGATAAGGAGAAGTAATGGAAGATAAGTCGAGAAAAGCCTCGATAATGGGAGATAAGGTGTGATAATGGGTGATAAATATAAATAATGGGAGATAAGGAGAGATAATGGGAGATAAGCAGAGATAACTCTAGGTAATGGGAGTTATGGTGAGATAATGGGAGATAAGGAGAAATAATGGGAGATAAGTCGAGATAAGCCTAGATAATGGGAAATAAGGTGAGATAATGGGAGATAAGGAGAAATAATGGGGGATAAGGAGAAATAATGGGAGATGAGCAGAGATAAGCCTAGATAATGGAAATTATGTAGAGATAATGGGAAATAAGGAGAAATATTGGGAGATAAGGAGAAATAATGGGAGATATTTTATTACGTTGGGTAACATAAGGAATAAGCAGTGACGATAGTAGTGAATCAAGTCCACGCGAGCGGAGCCGCGGGCCCTGCTAGTTTTAAATAAAAATGAGTTGCCTAATAGCCAATAAAAGAATCTAGATCAATCTATATTCTAGTAGTAAATGTTAAAGACAAATATTTACTACCTAAATATTTGTTTAATTATTATCAAACGAAATATAATTATTCTATCTTTTGTACCTATCCGTTGGTTACCAGACATTATAATATACCTGATTGCACCGAATATATATTGATATTTCGTAGCTCTTAGTCGCGGTTTTCAAATCTTCACCACACTCTCATGCTACATAGTTTTTTTTATATCAGAAAAATTATTAAACATAATACACCGGTGATAATTTTGACTTAATCTACACATTATGGAGAATATTCCAGAATTTTTTCAAAATTATTTGATCAGTTGTTTTCGAGATAAGGAGGGGACATCGATTTTATTCAGTTTATACAAAGAAAAGAGTGCGCAAGTATTACTTCATACACAGGGTGCCCCATATGTATGGAATAATCATTCCACAGCATTAATACTCAGTGTATCAAAAAAATGTTTAAAGCTGGACACCAAAAAGGCTTTAGGCGCTGACGGAATACCTGCCATAGTTCTCAAGAACTGTGCGAGGGAACTAACACCAGTTTTCTGTAGACTATCCTACAGAAAGGGAATATTTCCTTCCTGCTGGAAATGTGCCACAGTTCAGCCGATACCTAAAAAAGGCAAGAAGACCTTACCAAATAACTACCGACCAATCGCACTACTCTCAATAATATCGAAAGTCATGGAAAAGGCTATCAATCAGCATCTTCTAAAATATCTTGAAGGATTCAACATTATTAGTGATCACCAATATGGCTTTCGTAAAAATAGATCAACAGGAGATCTTCTGACTTATGTAACACATGTTTGGAACAACGCAATTGAACACTTTGGAGAATCTCGAGCGGTTGCTCTTGACATATCCAAGGCATTTGACCGTGTTTGGCACGATGGGCTGTTGGCTAAGCTACGTTCTTGTGGTATGTCGGAAAAGTTCTGTTTGTGGCTCTCATGTTTCCTCAGAGAGCGTTCTTTACGAGTGGCAGTCGACGGATTTCTTTCTAACACCTTCACTATCAACGTCGGTGTGTGCCCCAAGGTTCCATACTGTCTCCTACTCTCTTCCTCATTTATATTAACGATCTGCTGGAAAAGACCGAGAATCCAATCTACAGCTTTGCAGATGACAGTACACTTATCTCTTCATTCACTTTGAACGCTCGGACATCGACTACTCAGACGAATATCCGCAGACAGCAGGAAGTCATTCAACTTAACAAAGACCTGGAAGACATTCTATCTTGGGGTGACGGTAACCAAGTGGAATTTAACGCTACAAAAACCCAGGCGGCAGTTTTTTCTAAAAAAGTTAACGTTGCAGAACCCGACATAGTTATGTCGGGACACTCCATCCCTCTAACATCGTCACTCAATCTGTTAGGCGTTAATTTGGGAGTAAATATGTCCTGGCATGAACATGTTGCAGGCATAGCAAGGAGAGCTTCTCAAAAGTTGGGAATATTGTTTCGAACCAGAAAGCTTTACACTCCACAACAACTGTTAATTCTTTACAAAGCTCAAATTCGACCAACTATGGAATACTGCTCCCATGTTTAGAGCTCCGCTTCCAAACATACACTGCATTTGTTGGATTATATCCAGAGAAGAGCTATTCGTCTGATTCGACACCCGGAACTGACCGACGGCCTTGATTCGCTGGAACATCGAAGAACGGTTGGCGACTTGAGCCTATTCTACAAGTACTTTCATGGAAAGTGTTCGAAGGATGTAGCCCGTTTAATTCCTCCCAGAGCGGTGCATATTAGAAGTACACGTCACGCTAATACTTCACATCCGTATGAGGTTCAGCTTGTTACTCCTCGTACAACGCTTTTCAAACAGTCTTTTATATGGAGAACATCATACCTTTGGAATAGTTTGCCCGGGACTGTGTTTTCCCATCGAGTACAATCTACAGCGATTCAAGAACAACGTGAATCGCTTTCTCCGCACACGTGTCGCTCCTGTAGCGCTTTAGGGACTTCCCTGTAGCACGTGTGTTAGACCCATAAAAAAAAAATAAATAAAAGTTATAGGGTGTTTACAGCGCACATGCTGACGTTGACAATAAAATATTTTGAATTGTCAGTTCGAAGAAATTACTCCATTTTAATTTTTTTTTAATGAAAAGTCCTGTATATTATTTTATTTTTGAATCTTACTAAAAATTCTAGATATTATTTGTCTAACATACCATATGTCCAAATTGAACTGTTTTGGAATTATGGATATTTAAAATTAAGGAGATCAAATTAAAAAAAAAAATAAGCTGGCTGATGTCAAACATGTAATGTCAGGTAACGACTTAACGCGTCAAAAAATAATTTATTGGCGAAAACGTTTATTGTTGCATTTTGTGAAATGCAATTTGAGCGTAATATCATAATGGTATATTTAACAGAAACGGAAAGAATCACTTTGTTAATAATAGTTGGTTACGGAGACCGTAGGAGAATACAACAGGGGGTGTGTGATCTTTTTAACGCAGAATATCTGAATCGAGAACCTATTACCCAATCCGTAGTTAGCAAAACATTAAAACGATTGAGACAATCATGGTAAGGATCTTTCTAAATCTGGACCTCCAAAAGTTAAAACAAGCGATGATAAAAAGTTAGATGTTATATTGGAAATCTCCATACAGACACTTGTCAGCTTTGGCTAGACTATAACATAAGTAAAGGTACCCTAAATCGTATACTGAATGAAGAAAAATTGCATCCATACAAACCCATTCTATTACAAGAATTATCTGAAGATGACTACGATAGACGCGTTGAATTTTGCGAGGTCATGATGGAACGAATCAGTAACGATCCTAACCTAATTCATAATATTGTTTTTTCTGACAAGGCTACATTTTGTCGTAACGAAAGAGTTAACACGCATAACGGCTGGTACTGGTCTACTGAGAATCCCCACTGGATAATCGAGAGTCATCTTCAAAGACCACAAAAGATAAACGTGTAGGCAGGGATTTATGGACGTCCTATCATTGGTCCCTTTTTTATCGATGGAAATCTTACAGGACAGCGGTATTTACAGTTACTCAAAGAACAAGTTAATATAACTTGTGCAGGTCTTTTTCTCGATGAAAATAATTTAGATACCCCTAAGAGGAATCTGTGGTATCAACAGGTCGGAGAACCTCCTCACTATGAAATCAATGTTAGTAGATGTTTGGATGCGATTTTTCCTAATCGATGGATAGGCAGAAGAGGTGCTGTAGAATGACCTGCAAGGAGTCCCGACCTTACGCCACTCGATTTTTTTATGGAGTCATTTGAAAACCGAAGTTTACCGAAGTCGACCTGAAACTGTAGAAGATTTACAACAAAGAATTCAATATGAAATAGCACAGATCACCCCGGATTCTCTGCAAAACTCTGTTCAGGCTGTTTTTAACAGATTGGGTCATTGTCTCGGTGTTAACGGTAGATTTTTGAGCAATTGTTACCTTAAAAATAAACCTAGAATATTTATTAATAGTTTTTTTGTCTTTTTTTTTAATTTTAAATTTCAAATGTCAATAATTCCAAAATAGTACAATTTAGATTTATGGTATGTTAGACAAATAATAGCTAGAATTTTTAGTAGTAAACTTAAAAATTCTATTAAAAAAAAATCAAGATGGCGTAATTTCTTCCTACTGACCGGTCAAAATATTTTATTGGTAACGTCAGCATGTACGGCGTATAACACCCTATAACTTTTTTTTAAACATTTTTTTTTGATACACTCATTAATAAATGCTGTGGAATCATTATTCCATATATATGGGGCACCCTGTATATTTCTGAACTTGTTTTTTGAAAGCTTTCATTTGACACCCCACTCGACCTGGTAATTTTTTTTCACTACCGATTACATCCCTCATATATCGGATAAATTATCAATAAATCGCTCAATCTATACTTTATGAAGAATATTCCAGAATTTTTTCAAAATTTTTTGATAAAGACTTTTGATATAAGGGGGAGGACAAGGATTCTTAGTCATTTTTTTCAAATAATACAAAGGAAAGTATGCCCAAGTAATTTGCCATATATATTTTTTAACTCCTGTTTCCACAAGCTTTCATTTGACATCACTCTCGATAACACAGCCCCACAAAAAAAAAGAGTGGGGTATACTTTTGATGCGATATATCAGATCCGTAGTATTTTTGTCCGCTGATCACGAATCTGACAGAATATCGCCATCACATCTCAATTTTTTTCTAACCTCAAAAAATAGGTAAAAATTAAGAAAAATATACTCCTAAAAAATTGATTCAAGCTTTTTCATGAATCCAAAGATGTATTAATATGTATTCGGACACGCTAAGCTAATATTCATCGGTTGGATTGAGCCATACAGTTCTGTTTTCTTTCTAACCTCAATAAATCAGACAGATATAGTGCTTCTCGAATGCAAAAACGAATTCAAATTAAAATTCAACCGATCCTTACCAAATTTGGTACACGGGAATTTTTTGGGTCGCTGGCAGATGTTTTCGCGCCATTTTGAACGCCGAGAAAATTCATCGGTCGATTTTTATTCTTCTACCTGCATCCAGGGCACCTCCATGTGGTGACGGTGGGCAACGGTGTTACTCCACTAGCCGGCAGAGTCCCTGGATAACGGCTTAGATGCCTTCATGGTAGGTAGAAGAAAGAGAATTACGATGCAGGGACTCGGAAACCCAGTATCGGCGGTTGGTCAGGGTGGGAAAGTGCAGCCGTCGTCATCCAGTGACCGTAGCTCTTCATGTGTGGGTGACTTGGCTCATCTAGAGTATAATGCTACAAGAAAACGGTCTCACGGTACAAGGACTTTTCATAAGTGCGATAAAAACAGTGATTCATTTTGTTATATTTGCTGTCAATACGTATTGAGTAAAATGGGGTCACCGATAACGGATAAGATTAAAACCTTATATAAGGATTGTTTTAACAATGAAATACAGCACCAGGATACAGATTGGGTTCCCCACATCATTTGCAGTTCTTGCAAAATAATGTTGTACATCAATAAGAAGGCGATTAAATATTCCAGACCAGCAATATGGAATAGACCATACAGTGAAAATGATTGCTACTTTTGTATGAATGTTGTATCTAGGTATTACCGAAAAAATAAAAGCACTATTACTTATAACGATGTTTCGACAGTAACAAGACCAACTAAACCAATTCCGCCTCCTGAACCACTTAATGCTGATGTTATGGAAACAAATGATTTCACCTTATCAGTTCATGCCAAAAACATTGAGACTGTCGAAAAAGATTCAAACACTGTTACTAATGAATGTTCTACCATACAACCGTAAACCAGAACCAATACTCGTATCACAGTCAGAACTTAGTGATCTAGTCAGAGATTTAGGCTTATCCAAAGATGGTTCAGAGCATCTTGCTTCCTTTTTAAAGAAAAGACATTTACTTAAGCCAGAAGCTACGATTTCTTATTATAGAAACAGAGATGAAGAATTTCGAAAATATTTCACAATGGACGAGGAATTGTCACTTTCATATTGTACCGATGTAAAAGGTCTAATGGATGAATTTCAAAATAACTCATACGATCCTGAAAAATGGACACTGTTCATTGATTCTTCTAAACGGAGCATTAAGGCAGTTTTGCTGCATAATACCAACGTTTTCGCTCCCATTCCGATTGCTCATTCTACAGTTATGGAAGAGCAATATGAAAAAATGAAGCAGCTTTTGATAAAAATAAAATATGCTGATCATAACTGGAAAATTTGTGGAGATCTGAAAATTGTAACAATATTGCTTGGTCAACAGTCAGGGTTTACACTTTATCCCTGTTATAAATGTCTGTGGAATAGCAGAGACAGGGCACGTCATTATAAGAAAACAATTTGGCCAACAAGAGAATCGTTCACTCCTGGTGAAAATAATGTATAGTTTCCACCATTGGTAGATCCAGGAAAAGTTCTTATTCCCCCGCTTCACATTAAGCTTGGACTTATGAAGCAATTCACGAGAGCATTAGATACAAATGGCCCATGTTTCAAATATTTGCATAAAAAATTTCCGAAATTTTCTGAAGCTAAAATTAAGGCAGGTGCATTTGACGGGCCACAAATAAGAAATTGTTTCAAGATTCATTATTTGTTACTAAAATGAATAAAGTTGAAAAAGCTGCTTGGCTTAGTTTTAAAGAAGTCGCAACAAACTTTTTGGGAAATAATAAAAGTCCTAAGTACAAAGAAATAGTCGAGAAAATGGTAAAAAATTTTCAAACATTAGGTTGCTTAATGAATCTAAAATTACATTTCCTGGACTTCCACATCGATGATTTCCCAGATAATCTTGGTGACTACAGTGAGGAGCAAAGGGAACGTTTTCACCAAGATCTGAAAATCATAGAAAATCGGTATCAAGGACGATGGGATGACCATATGCTAGCGGACTATTGCTGGTAGCTAAAAAGAGAAACAAGTCCTCAAAAGCGTTTGGGCAGAAAGCCTTTGAATAGGTCATTCGCGGAAAACAGAACAAGATACAGCCAAAAAAAGGAAAGTTAGGCGCGGGTCTAACCTTCGCAATTCTAGGGCTTAAAGGTCTACTATTTGAGAGTATATGGTTTAAAAGTCCTGGTTTTGAGTTTATTGGGTCTCATTTTTAAAGTTACAGGGTTATTGAGGTCTATTTTTTGAGGTTACAGGGTGTGGGAGTCTAAGGTTTCAGGGTTTAGGGTTTAAGAGTATCAGGTTTGAGGATTCCCCAACTGTATACCAAATTTGGTAGGAATCGGTTGGTTTTCAAAAATTTTGTCCGCCATTTTGGATCCACCATTTTGAATTTTGCAAATCCGACCTCAGATTCATGATCAGCAACCCAAAAAACCCCCGTGTACTAAATTTGGTACGAATCGGTTGAATTTTAATTTGAATTCGTTTTTTTGCATTCGAGAAGCACTATATCTGTCTGATTTATTGAGGTTAGAAAGAAAACAGAACTGTATGGCTTAATCCACCGATGAATATTAGCTTAGCGTGTCCGAATACATATTAATACATCTTTGGATTCATGAAAAAGCTTGAATCAATTTTTTAGGAGTATATTTTTCTTAATTTTTACTAATTTTTACCTATTTTTTGAGGTTAGAAAAAAATTGAGATGTGATGGCGATATTCTGACGTCAGATTCGTGATCAGCGGGCAAAAATACTACGGATCTGATATATCGCATCAAAAGTATACCCCACTTTTTTTTTTGTGGGGCTGTGTAATCTTAGAAAAAAAAAATTTACATCCCCTACAAACTAACCCCTTAAGTCAACATTTAACTTTCAAAACTATGCAGCTCTAATTGGGCCATCAATTCCTTATTTGTGCCAAATTTCAACTTTATATGTCAAATAGTTTCGGAGTAAATGAAGTGTGACAGACAGACACCGAAGTGATCCCATAAGACTCGATTCACACTAAGAGGCCGTGCTCGATATGCTCTCGATTCGATAAAATATGTTTACAGAAGAAACAATGAGTATATTTACACTATCACTATCGCTCAGATTTCTATCTTAACGCTTCAAATCGATACATCTCAAAGAATATTTTGTCGGAGCGAGATCGGACTTATCATGACTTGTCCGCTCTACTCCGTACCCGCTCAATTGTGCACTAGATTCCAAGTGCGTGTAATGTAAAAAATTAATAAAAATTAAATAATGGCAAATGAAAAATTATGGATATTTGAGAGCGGTAATTATGTATTATCAATTGATTGATCTGTACTGTTCTTAATTTTTCATTATGCTGTAAATATAACTAAATAAAAACGAAAAATTTTAGACTTAATGAATGATTCTACATTTTTATTACTAATTTTTTCATGAAATGCTCATCGAATTAGTGAAGGGTAAGCCAGGACTGTTAGATTTACAGTCACCTCACTATAGTGACAATCACTGTAAGAAAAAAATGTGGAGTGAAAAAGAAAGAGCTGTGGAAAAATAAATAAAAATAATATTAATTTTAATATAGTTTTTATTATTTAGTTATTCTTATTACATAATATGATTCTATTACCAGGATACAGACCCTTCACGGAAACTGACGTACTTTTTAAAAATTTCCTTTGTTTGAAAGGCTTCTGTTTGTGCATTTCCTCCCTGTCTTTTTAGATTTCGCACATAATTAAAATTAGTACTCTCCGGATTATTATCGGGATTATTAATTCGAGTATTTCTAATAATGTTATGCAGAATACACGTTGTTAAAATGATTGTAGCGGCATTTAGGGGATGAGCTTTAAGTCGTCTAAAATATACACGGAAAGTTTGCCATAGAATACCAAAATTACATTCAACTAGTCTTCTTCCCCTACACAATCGATAGCTGAATATTCTTTTCTCAATATCATCGACACTTGTGGATCCTGGGTATGGCCGCATTAAATATTTCTTCAGCGTAAATGCTTCATCTTACAAGATGATTTATGGGGCTAGTACATTTGTTTCTGAAAAATTGAAGGAAGATCTAAATCGGAACAGCAATGTGGATATGAGAGAATTTTATCGAACCTAGAGCATATCAGGCGCGGCTTCATAGTGTGAATCGAGTCTAAGTGTTCCGTATGCAACATTAAAAAAGAACACTGGCGGGACCATTCCGCCAATCTGCTTGGGTGTTGTGAGTATCGATAAATACAAAGTTTGCATATGTATATAATGGAGACACTGGCCAATGTGCCCAGAAAGGAGCCGAGTCAATAAACAAACAAAAAAAAAACAATAAAATTTAAATACGGTCATTTTTATAACAGATATGTTTAAAATCACAAACGGATTTAAATTTAATACTGACAACGCAACCATGTATATTGGAAGTATACAAATTTATTATTAATATACAGAGACAGATGGACTCCGTTATTTATTACATTTTAATAAATAATTCGTTACAACATTGTGATTAATTATTATAAATTGTCTGATATGAATTCTTTTCCAAAATAATGGCATCATTTACTAACAAATTGCTGAGTTATTTTTTAAATTTAACAAAATTGAACGGTTTTATATGTGTGGGCAATTTATTAAAGATTTTTTTTGCCAATATACAAGGGTGGATTGCCAAATCTGGTAAATTTCCACGAAATGGCACTGCAGCTGTTGTTGATTCGTGACGCCCAAGTGAGGTTTCTTCTAAACAAATGGACGATAGAATTCATGATTTCGTGATTGAAAATCGTCACATTAAGTTCTGTTGTTTGCTTTTTGCATCCAATCGTTTCCTGCTCATCTTTTATGTCGTCCGCCCATCTTGTCTGTAGTCTACCTCTGCAGCTTTTATGTTCTCTAGGCCTCCATTCAACCATATGGTGTGTTTATCTGTTATCATTCATCCTTGTGTTATACCCATAGAATTCCACCTTAACATACAAATTCGTTGTATTACATCTGTCACTTTTGATCCTCTTCGTATCTCGATGTTAGGAATACGATCTTGGAGTCTAATATTTAGCATTCTTTTCTCCATTGCTCTTTGGTTACTTGGAATTTATATATTATACTTTTATTGAAAACCCACGTTTCAGTGCCATATGTTAATACCGGCTGTACATATTGATCGAACACTCTGGCTTTTACTGTTTTTAGGATGTCCAATTTAAATGTGGATTATAAACTTCCGAACGCGGAGCAAGCCAACGAGACTCTTCCATCTAAATCAGCCTTTAAATTTGTTTCGATAATTCGATTTTTTGTTCTAAATATATGAATGTTTGTACTTTTCCTATTCCTTCACCTTGTATTTATAGTTCCTGACTGTTTTCTTTCGTTTCGTTTTTCACATATTTGGTTTTGGAGAAGCTTATTTTTAGACCTATTTCTCGAGACTTCTTATTTAATTCCATCACCGTTTCTTGTAATTCTTCTTTTGTGTTGGCGACCGGAGTAACATCATCTGCGAACCTTAAGTGATTTAATCGTTCAACGTCTATTAATATTCCTTTATTTTCCGACTTTAGCGATTTGAATATGTCTTCTAGAGTCAACGTGAATAGCTTTGGGGATATTGAATCGCCTTGTATAATTCCCCTTTTAATTTTGTTTTTATTTATTTTATTTATATATAGATATTTTATATATATTATTATATATATATATATATATATATATATATATATATATATATATATATATATATATATATATATATATATATATATATTTATATATATATTATATTAAATCTTTTCTTGAACCTTTAAGTAAATAAATCTTGGGTTTTGGTTCATCAAATGAATATCTTTGAATTCTTTTAAATTTTTTTATTATTTTGACGTTTCGCCCCTGGTTTTGAGCATTTTCAAAAAACTGTTTTACCTTGCCATGTCTGGAATTAAAATTAAAAAATACATCACAGTCTTACTTTAAATTATAACAATAACATTGGTTTACAAACAAAAACATATACACTTATATAAATACCAGAAAAAACAACTGTTTTAAAATTTTACATAACTTAGTTTAAAATTAACTTTTATTTACAAATTTTTATATATATATATATATATATATATATATATATATATATATATATATATATATATATATATATTTTTGGTATCTCGAAAATAAGTGACCCTGATTGACGTATTTCAGTCGAAGGTTAGTGTTAAGACTGGCGAAAAATATGTGTGTGTATGCTGGCGGACGAATTATTTTTTTTGTATGATACAATTTTTGATGGTTTTTATGTTAATTTTGAAGTGTTGGCTTTTTTTTTATTTATTTATTTGTTTATTTTTACTCTTATTATTATTAAGTTTAAAAAGATTGGTACTCATTAGATAAGATGTTATTGTAAATTAAACTTAGGTCTTTGATGTCAGTTTTGTCGTTTACTGCGTCTTTTTCCCTCCTTATTTCTATCATCTCTTTAATTATCAGTTTATGATAATTGTGGTCTTTATTTAGAATCTTGGTTTCTTTGTTTAAGTTTAAAACTGTGATTTGTTTCGTTTTCGTGTTTGTCGAGTGCAGTTGTAGCATTTTTTGTGTATTTGTGGCCGTTGTACTTTTATATATATATATATATATATATATATATATATATATATATATATATATATATATATATATATATATATATATATATATATATATATATATATATATATATATATATATATATATATATATATATATATATATATATATATATACATATATAATATATATATATATATATATATATATATATATATATATATATATATATATATATATATATATATATATATATATATATATATATATATATATATATATATATTTATTATAACATATATATATATATATATATATATATATATATATATATATATATATATATATATATATATATATATGTTATATATACATTTGCCCCTTGCCGAAAGCAATAAGCCCTAGCAAGCACTCAGATCTCCGCTCTATTAGTCTACTGCCAGTATTATCAAAGATTTTTGAGAAAATAATATATGGTCGAGTGGTGCAGTCCAATAACAGTCTCTTCCCAAAATTTCAGTCAGGGTTTCGTAGAGGTCACAGTGCAACCACCGCTTTTGCAGCCATAATGGATGATATACTTCGGGCTGCTGACCATGGTGAATCGTCAACTGTACTCCTTTTGGATTACAGTAAAGCATTTGATACTATAAAACATAGTCTCCTCTGTGCAAAGCTTCATTATTACTGCTTCTCTGATGAGGCAGTAGAGCTTCTCAGGAGCTATTTAGTGAATGGAAGACAGGTTGTTAAGATAGATGACAAGATTTCGTAGCCTGGGGTCATGAAGAGTGGCGTACCACAGGGCTACATGCTGGGACCATTACTTTTTATGACATATACCATAGATCTGGTTGAATCAGTTAATGATAATTGCTTAATCCATCAGTTTGCTGATGATACACAGGTGTATGCTAGTTATAATAGAGATAATGCTGAGCAAGTGTTCCATCGTTTGAATGCTACAAAAATATTCAGTCATATTCGGCGAGGCAGAGTCTTAAGCTGAATCGACCTAAATCAGTGGCAATTAATTTTGGTAATCCGCTGGCGGGACTTGACTTCGGTGTTGTTCTGGATGGTGTTCTTGTCCAACTGAGGGAAACTGTAAAAAGTCTTGGGCTTGTGATTGATAAAGACCTGCGCTTTAGAGGTTATGTCAAGCTTATAATGCAGAAGGCATAAACAGCTTTAAGGAGCTTACCATATATCGGAATAAAAATATTTTGACCAGAGACGTAAGGAAGAGGCTCTGTGAAACACTAGTCTTGAGTCATGCTAATTATGCGGATGTGGTGTTTGGGCCATGTCTCGATGTTCGTTCCAGTTTCAGAACACAAAAGATTCAGAACTCTTGTATTAGGTTTATTTATGGATTGCGGAAGAGGGATCATGTTTCTCCTCAGTTGGTGGGGCTGGGTTGGCTGAATACGTTTAGTAGGCGAAAATTGCACATGGCGATGTTTGTTCATAGAGTCTTGGCAACGGGTTGTCCTCTCTATCTTAGACAGAAATTGAGGCATCGGGTAGATGTGCACGGTTTAAATACTAGAAATATTCATCTTTTAGAAATACCAAAGCACAGATGTTTTTTCTTTTTCTCCTCTCGTACTGTGTCACATTCTTCTTCTTCTTTTTTGTATTTTTTATTTTATATTATATATATTTTTTTTCTTTTCTCTATACTGATATATTGTTATTGTATGTATTTTTACCTAGTATTTAGGCAGTATTTAAATTTTGTATTAATGAATTTGTATTTTTTTTATATTTGTTTTTTTTGTATATTGTATGCTTAGCTATTAGCTC
This sequence comes from Pachyrhynchus sulphureomaculatus, assembly GCA_019049505.1. Classification (NCBI taxonomy): domain Eukaryota; kingdom Metazoa; phylum Arthropoda; class Insecta; order Coleoptera; family Curculionidae; genus Pachyrhynchus; species Pachyrhynchus sulphureomaculatus. The sequence continues at coordinate 90,728,688 of CM032452.1, read as the reverse complement.
GGTTGAGATGAGCAGTTCATGTATATATATATATATATATATATATATATATATATATATATATATATATATATATATATATATATATATATATCGTTGATTCGTACTGGTCGGTGATTGATGGTACAAACTATGTAGAGGGTAGTTACAGGAGGATTATTTTAGTATAAATTACCAAAATTAGGCACACAAAAAACCTATTGAATAAGATATAAATATCGGCTTTGAACTATATTTAGTCGAAATTGAATCTTTAAAAGATGCCATTTATAAAGCAACACATGTATCCTTTCTTTAAAATTATGTTTTCTTCTTCGGTATTCAGTTGTCGCCTTGCATTGACAATAAAACCATCCCAAATATCCTTTTATGCGAGACCCCTCTGGCGGGATTTGTATCACTTTACAATGCAGCATATATTGAATGCTATTGGGACGGTGGCCAGGCGATCGCCTTTGTGTCCTGCTGAAAGATAATCCAGTCACGTCCGTCGAGATCGAAGGACCCGTAACGGTGATTGAGCGCGGCAGGACCTCTAGAGCAATGGCGTAGAGAATTTTTTATTATCGGGGTTCCTTTGTGGCTTGTAAAACGCATTTTGGATATGCTATTACGTATTAAAGTCAAGAGTTTTATAATAGCGATAAATTTTTTTAAACTTATTTTTATGGCTGATCTAAAAGCACCATATGAGGTGTGTAAAGGTATATTGTAAGTTCAAAAATTGTAAAAAACGTTATCTTTTATTCTAATTTTTTAACCACGGCAGTTATTGAAAATAAATATAAGAATTGGGTGCGTCTACAAAAACTCAACAAAGGCTCTGTGGCTAATTCCTTGAGCGTCAAAAATGCGACGAGCATTGTCTTTGTTCTTAACTTTTTCAGTCGCATTTTCTGCGGTCTCGGCGAACTATTACCGAGCCATTGCGTACTTTGCCGTTTTAGGGTAGATTTGTGTTGGAAACACCATGTCTCATGGTCCGTGATTATTTTATGCAGAAAATAATCGTCTGCATTTTCCATTTTGATGAAGTTTCTTCTGACGTCCACCGATTGCTGTTTTTATTCGGGTGTCAGGCTGTGGGGAACAAACTTCGCACACACTTTCCTCTTGTTCAAAATATTCCGGACAATGTATTGATTTAGAAATGTTAGGCTTTTCTGCCATTAATCTGCATAAAAGATGACGGTTGGTTTGCAGAACATGACGTATTTTTCACAGCAATGGCCGGCCAGAGGAAAACGAAAATAATGTTGAACTTAGTCCTAGTATTGAAGAATGGGCCAAAGTTGTCTCTTACAAAATAAGCATGTCAATGTCAACCTTCGAAGACTTTGTAAAAGTTGACTACGATGTACCGGCTGTCGGAGAACTTATAAATGACGACATTGTTGTAGATTGTATACGCACGTCTACGGACAGAAATGGCAGCGAAGTTGAAGACGACCCGGCGAACAGGAATTTGGACATAAAAAAAAGCCCATTCCAAACAAACAAGAAGATTTAAAAGCGCTAGACTTGGTTTACGGGTTTATTGAATTTTCAACGGATATTGATCAATTTTTGATAAGATTTGTGAGCTTGAAAAGAAGGTTCAAAATATCAAAACAGAAACACAAAGGAAACTAACGGATATCTTTAAGTAAATAAATATACATTGTTACATCGTAAAGCTTTTAGATAAATCTCTAAGTACATATTAAATTATCTCTTGATTACCCGTACATTCCTCTTTCTGTTTTCTTGTACTTCTATGAGTGAGATGAGATACCCTAAACCTTTGTATCTTTGTGATTAATTGAGTTATAAAGGGAGAAGAGAAAAAAAAACAAATATATAATCATAAACTACTTTAATTATAATAACAATATATACAACTCAAAAATCTCGTAATATAAATTACATTAATTCATAACAAGAATAACAATTTTCGGCTGTTCATAAGTATTGGGCTAATTTCAAATTTCACTAAAAAAAGCATACATAGCAAAAATCACAATAACTCAAAAAAAAGTGGCATAAAAGATACATACTTTGTAGTTATTCCTTTCGAAGCTAATACGGAGACACATCGTTGAGGCATCGATTCCATTAATGATATTGGCCCATTCTTCTTGAACCTCTTTCCAGAGAGCAGCTTTATTGGAATAATTCCACTTTTATTTTCAACTCTTTCCACAAATGTTCTATGGGGTTCAAGTCCGAGGATTGATGTGGCCATTTTAAAACTCGAAGATTTTTTTTTCTGAAAAATTCTTGCAGAAGCTTGGATCGATGTTTCGGGTCATTATCTTGTTGAGAAATTCATCCTCGAGGCATATTTCAATGTCCATAAGAAAGCATGTATTCTGATAGAATATCTCTGGCATAACAGCGTCCATAGTACCTTCTTAACTATTAGACCGACGCCTTGTCATGAAAATGCCGCCCAAAGCATAATACTACCACCATCATGCTTAACACTGTATTTGATACACAGAATCATGTCTAGTACATTTTAGTCGTCGAACATATCTTCTTCCATCATTTCGAAATAGATTAACTTTGGTTTCGTCCGAAAATAGCACTTTTTTTCAGTCTTCAACTAACCAATTTTGTTTTATTTTCGCAAATTCTAATCAGAATTTCTTATTTTTTTACTGATGAACGTTGGTCTACGAGAAATGGTACTTCTACCGATGTCAGCTAAATTTTCTGCACGTTATTCACATGAAATAATTGAAGTATTCTTTTTTAAGTCTGCAACTGTTTTTTCTTTCCTTCTCCTTAAATGTTAGCCCGATACTTATAAATAACCGAAAAATGTTATTTTTGTTAGGAATGATTGTTATTTCTAGTAGAAGATTTTTTAGTTGTATGTATTGTTAGTTTAATTAAAGTAGTTTATGATGGTGTATTTAGTTTTTATCTTCTACTTTTATAAATTAAATAGTCACAAAAATATTTTCGGCCTCAAATTTTTGCACGCAACTATATTATATATATATATATATATAATATATATATATATATATATATATATATATATATATATATATATATATATATATATATATATGTATATATATATATATATATATATTATAAATATATATATATATATATAATAAATATGTAGATTTATCGATCGTACTTTGATAGCAAAAAGGGTTTTTTTTTTATTTGTCGGGTTTGCGGTCTGTGACAATTAACACTCGATTTCTGTTAAACTCTCTATATTTCCTTGTACTTCACAACTTCATCGAGAGAAACTATAATTTTTAGAAAAAGCAGTGTGTCAGGAAATTTATTTGTAAATAAATAGTTATTTTAAAAACTTACCAACTAAGAGATGGTCACAACATTTATAAAAATAAAAGAACATCGACTACATTAGACACATAACAGAAACAAGAAAATACTTATGCACAGTGACAAATAACAGTTAACAATGAACTAATCTAGGCCATAAATCCGAAATCGTACCAAAAACGAAAAAACTATCATCAAATACAGTGGTTTAGTTATGCATAAGGTGGTTCAGTTATTGACTTGTAAAATTTATAAGTTTAAAATATTACAATACATTACAATTAATTTACTGCTATCTGCCCTATAATTAACACACTCCCTATGTTTGTTTATGTAACACATTTCAAGAAACAGCCGATCCTTGTAATTATTTACTCTCTCCAAAACTTCCACATTGGCAAAATCGAACTGATGTCCCGTTTTTAAAACATGGTCAACTAAGGCACATGACCTCTTATTTATTCCACAATAGCTTTTGTATTGTGTAATTCTTTGTTTTATCCACTGCGATGTCTGTCCGATATAACATGAAACACAACCCAAACAGAACAACTTGTAAACTACATTGGTGTTATAAAGTAGAGAGGGTCTCTGTTTGAGTTGGGTAAACAAGGTACGGCTACTGAGACTATTATATTTAACTACTTTAATGTGTAGAAAATCTTTGAAGATGGAAACCATTGAATCTGTTAATCCGCGCACAAACGGTAACTTTTTATATCTGAGAACATTATGAGTTTCCTCTGTAGGGCCATCAATGTTCTCAGAAATAAAAAGTTACCGTTTGTGCGCGGATTAACAGATTCAATGGTTTCCATCTTCAAAGATTTTCCACCCATTAAAATAGTTAAATATAACAGTCTCAGTAGCCGTACCTTGTTTACCCAACTCAAATAGAGACCCCCTCTACTTTATAACACCAATGTAGTTTACAAGTTGTCATGTTTGGGTTGTGTTTCATGTTATATCGGACAGACATCGCAGTGGATAAAACAAAGAATTACACAACACAAAAGCGATTGTCGAATAAATAAGAGGTCATGTGCCTTAGTTGACCATGTTTTAAAAACGGGACATCAGTTTTGATTTTGACAATGTGGAAGTTTTGGAGAGAGTAAATAATTACAAGGATCGGCTGTTTCTTGAAATGTGTCACATAAACAAACATAAGGATTGTGTTAATTATAGGGCAGATACCAGTAAATTAAGTGTAATGTATTGTAATATTTTAAACTTATAAATTTTACAAGTCAATAACTGAACCACCTTATGCATAACTAAACCACTGTATTTGATGATAGTTTTTTCGTTTTTGGTCCGATTTCGGATTTATAGCCTAGATTAGTTCATTGTTAACTGTTATTTGTCACTGTGCATAAGTATTTTCTTGTTTCTGTTATGTGTCTAATGTAGTCGATGTTCTTTTATTTTTAGAAATGTTGTGACCATCTCTTAGTTGGTAAGTTTTTAAAATAACTATTTATTTACAAATAAATTTCTGACACACTATTTTTTCTAAAAATTATAGTTTCTCCCGATGAAGTTGTGAAGTACAACGAAATATAGAGAGTTTAACAGCAATCGAGTGTTAATTGTCACAGACCGCAAACTTGATAAATAAAAAAAAAAAACCTTTTTGCTATATAAAGGGTGATTCATTTAGAGGTACTTTTTTTTTAAATAAAAAAAAATGAATAAAAACAATTTTATTTTATAATCTTTATTATCATATAAAAGAACCATTCTTTACAATTATTTCTTAAAGATAAATTTCTTTCAAATGTTGTCCGCGACTACGGTTAACAACGTCCATTCTGAAGTTCCAATTTTCAATGACGCGTGTGAGTATTTCGAGTGGTATTTGGCCAATGACTCGAGTA
>CM032452.1:90708426-90723414 GCA_019049505.1 Pachyrhynchus sulphureomaculatus | reverse complement strand
TCTTTCAAGTTAAAAGCTAACATACTAATTAATATTAAATCATATTTTCCAGATCGACTTTCAAACTTCTCTTCATATAATTTAAAATTAAGCGATGCAGGTGTTTTATAAAAGAATAATAGTGAAACGCTTTAAAGTGTATCGCCCTAGAGCAATTAAAAATTTTAATTAAGCTATAAAAGATATTAAACTTTAAAAAACTTTAAATTAACACAGCAGACAGGCGTATTTGAGGAAAAAGTCGTTATTTAGCGGTGTAAAAATTAATGAATGTGCAATATTAATTTTAAATTTTCATTAATTAACAGCTATTTAAATAGCACATAATAACTGAGCGTAAATGAAAAATAATACATACTGTCACTTATTTAGTTCAGGTTACACATTACACATTCATGTAGTTTTTAAATATAATTATTTGAATGTTAAATTTTAAATTTAATTATTTGAATGTTAAATTTTAAATTTAATTATTTGAATGTTAAATTCGGAAACGAAAATTGTTGCCAAATTAAACCATTGTGCCAAAATATCTTTTAATTTTAACTGGTTATGGTAAAACATTTAATATAAAAAAATTACTAGAAACTACATTTAAATATTAATTCATCATTATCCATCATTCAGCCTCTTTCGTCCACTGCTGGACGTAGGCCTCCTCCAAGTCCCTCCAGTCCCGTCGATTAAGCTACCTGTTTGCCTTCCATAAAGCCTTGTATATTCCTGTTGTGTTTGCCTTTTGTTATATCCATTTTTAACAAATATTTTTTGACTCCGAAACCCAGAAAAAATTATTTAGTTTTAATTCATTGCGGCAAAGTTAGAAAAAGCATTTTTAGTTTCCAATAATACCATAAAACTGTATTCTGGAGTTTCTAGAATTAAGAGTAGTATAAAACTAGACAATATTATACCGTGTATTCCATTTCAAAGAATAAAGTTAGAAAATCCATAATTAATAACCCTGTTCAATGATGTTAAACTACACACGTAATTACTTCAAGTTTCTTAGGTTTGGAATTTTCATGCCACCCAAAAAACCTAATATACATATCTATTAATACGGAACACCACTGCATGCATATATTTATTTACTTTCCTACATAAGTAGAGCACAAATTTCTAAGGGTATTTTTTTACGATAGTCTAATGGGACAGATACCATAAACCTACGTATTTTTATACGTCAGAGTATGCTATCCAGTTCTGGGCAATTCCCTTTAGGTCGTCCGTCTATCTCTGTCTCCGCTTCTTTTGTCTCCACTCAACAATTCTCCTCGTCCACCTGTTGTCCGTCAGGCGGGTCACGTGACCGGCCCACCTCCATTTCAGCTCCGTAATACGTTTTTTAATATCTACTATCTTTGTACGATCCCTAATGAACCTGTTCGGGTTTTTATCTCTTCTTGTAACGCCTATCATTGCCTTTCCATTACAAGCTGTGCTACTTTTAATTTCTGTGTTGTCTTCCTTGTCAGAGTTGGAGTTTGAGCTCCGTATGCCATGACTGTCATTTCACATTGCTCTAATACTTTTCGTTTTAGACTTAAAAGTGTATCATCGTTGTTCTTGAATGTATCATGTAGTCTTCCGAAAACTGCCCATCCCAAGCCAATTCTTCTCTGGATCTCGCATGTTTGATTGTCTCTGCCTAGTCTTATTTCGTGCCCCAAATACTTGTAGTCGTCTACTTAGTTTACTTGTTTTATAGTTTGTCCAGATATGTTTATCTGTTCACTTAACACCAGATTAGTTATGCGTTTGGTCTTTTCCATATTTAGTTCTAAACCAGTTTTTCTTACAGCCCGTTTCAGTTCTTTAACCATTTTTATTGCATCTCCGCGCGCATTTTTATAGCCGTCCGCGAATCTAAGATCATTCAGATATTCGCCATCTACACTAATTCCCATATTATCCCAGTTTAAAGTTTTAAATGCATACTCCAACGTTGCTATAAAAAGTTGTGGGGATAAGGTATCTCCTTGTCGGATTCCTCTTTCAATTCGAAATGATGATGTTGATTCATGAAGCTTAATGGTGGCTGAAGCAGTACTATATATATATTCTATTAATTTCGCGTATCTATCATATAATTGATTGTGTATTCAATTAAGGCTGCCATTATTGCTGGTAGTTCAATGGTATCGAATGCTTTTCGGAAATCAATAAAAACTAATACCAATGGTTTATTATACCTTATGACCTTTTTGATCAATATTTTTAGCGTTAGAAGGTGATCATTTGGACCAAAACCACTTCGGAAACTAGCTTGCTCCCGCATTTAATAGAAATCTAATTTGGCTTTTAGGCGTATGGAGATTATTTTCATGAAGAGCTTATACAGGTGAGAAAGTAAGCTGATTGGTCTGTAATTTGAAATATCAGTGATGTCGCCTTTTTTGTGTAAAGCATCATGCTAGAGTTGTTTCAAGCTTGATGCTTGCATTATGTAGGCATAAGTTGAATAATAGTGTTAATGTCTCCAACAGTTTGTCTCTTCCTACTTTCACTGCTTCTATTACAATTCCATCTTCGCCAACTGATTTATTATTTTTCATTTATTCTAAGCTATTTTTTGTTTCTCCTTTGGTTATGTCTGGCAAATCTTCAGATCCTTGATTTAGAACTTCCCTCTCTCGCACCTGCCTTTTTCTTCCGTTCATGTGTTTGCTTTTATTCAATTCCCTATAAAAGCTCTATGCTATAGTTAAAAGCTCCTGTCTAATTGTAGTTACCCTGTCCTCATTCCTAAGTTTGAAGATTTTATGTTTTTCATTTGTTAGTTTATTCTTCAAAATTCTTCTGTTCTTATTTCGTTCAATTGTGTCTCTAATGTTGTCCTGTGTTTCCTTGATTATTGTTCTATTCAGTTGTTTGAGTTCGTTTGAATGTAAGCTTCCATTATTGGTTAGTAGTTGTTTTCTTTTTTTCTATAAGGTCTTTAGTGTTTTGACTTTGTTGATTTTATGGTTCCGTTTTGAATAGTGAATTTTTTCTGCTTCTTTAATTACTCTAGTTATGTTTGTAATAAGGGTTTCGACATCTGGTTTTTCTACACTAGATCTCTCCAGAGCCGCCCGGACAGTATTTTCGTAGGTTTTAGGGTTAGCCGGAATATACCATTTAGTTGGTTTGGTTGTATTGATTAGTCGCACTCTTTTTTTTTCAGATTTATTTTGAGATTAGCTCTGACCAGTCTATGGTCGCTCCCAAGTAGAGAAGGAATTCAGCATAGTGATATCGCTTACGATTTGTCGTTTATCGGTAATAATAAAATCGATCTCATTTCTTGTGCTGCCGCTCGGGCTCACTCAAGTCCATCGTCTGTGTGGCTTTTTCTTAAAAAAAAAACTGTTTATAAGATATATGTTGTCTTGTTGAAAAATTATTAATATATTGAATAAAAAACCCCGCTTCTCAGAACACTCGTATGTACCAAATAATCCATCTGTATTAAAACTGAAACTTGATGGCTTTCACATGAGATATGTTTTTCAGGCTTAAATGACTGTTACTCAGTATATATCACCACTACACCAAACACTTTATTTTTGCACTCGACGCGCGTTTCGCTAACCATGTTAGCTTCATCAGGAGCGATGATTGACTAAAGCTAAACTACAAATCTACCCTATTTATACTTAGCCTAACCCTTGAATTACTCAAGCGGAACTAATGACATAGGCAAGGCCATCAGTTCCGGTCAAGTAACCAGTAGAGGGACTATAAGGAATAGGCCCTCTGTCTTTATTTAAACTACTTTTACATTTTATGATTTCCATACTTTCGTATGCGTTCAACAATCTCCTATCAGATACATTTTTTATTAATCTTAGATTATCTAATGTTACAGTATGATCAGCTTCAAGAGCATGTTCGGCAATGCTAGACTTTTCTGTTCTATTGTATCCTAAGTGTGCTAAATGTTCTTTAAATCGTATTTTAATTGACCTTTTAGTTTGCCCAACATACTTTTTGTCACAATCATTACAACTAATTTCATAAATTCCACTTTTCTCACAATTAGGAATCTTATCTTTGCGATTTCCTAAGATATTCCTCAGATTGTCTGATGACTTATAGACTAAGGTGAGGCCTACCTTATTAAATACCTTATTGAGTCCCTTGCTATATTTCGGATTATATGGTATGGAGACATGGGTGTTATTTTATTCGCGTGTAAAAAAGGTGGAATTCTGAATATTAAACCTAAATTTATGTCTATTTATTAGCTTATTTACTAAGTCATCGTCTTAACCATTAACTCTAGTTATATTTCTAATACGATTCCTTTCTTTATTAAAGTTTACTCTATTCAGAGGGAAAGTGACCAAACGATGAACTAAAAAATGTAATGAGGCTAATTTATGTTGTTTGCAATGAAATGAATCATTAGGAATATATCTATCTGTTATTATGTCCTTTCTATAGATATCAAATTCTAATCTATTATTATTTTTAATAATTAAAATATCTAGAAAAGGTAATTGTCCTTTGTTCTCAACTTCGTAAGTGAATTTAATGGAATCATACCGGCTATTTAAGTTCCAGTTCCAGAGGAAAATGTTTTTTAGTTATTGATATTCAATATAAAAAGAAATTCTCTATTCTAAGTAAAAAATTAAAAAAGCTCTTACCGAAGAAGAATAGTCCTCAGGAACTCGTAAATATTGTAGAAAATCATTCATCTCAATCCTTTACACGAAACGAAATTCGCATCCTAAACAAAGGTCTTAACTTTGCAGTACCCCCTCCTAGAGATAATTTATCAGAAATAGTTGCTCACATTGAAAGTTCCATTAGTACACTTCCAGAAAATAGTAAATCCTTTGTTAGGGAAGCATGTCGCAATCAAATATCGAAACAATATAGTTAACAACACAAATTCTAATTCACGAAAAAACATAAAAGTAGTTAAAGGATTGAAAAAGAAAGATGTCTTCTACTTAAAAGCGGATAAAGAAAATAAGGTTGTTATATTGGAAAAGAAAGATTACTTTGAACGAGTAGATAATCTTATCGAATCTGGCCCTTATGAAAAGGTAATAAGAAATCCATTACCGAGAATGATATCAGAGGTTAAAAATTTTTAAAAAAAATGCAAGACCTTGTCTCCGATTTGCTAAAATTTAAATTAAATGTGAGTAAAAAATTGTATTGCTTACCCAAAATTCCTGGAAAAAGCAATGCAAACGATTGTTTCATTCGGATCACCCACATATTTAATATCAAATGGTTATCAAAAGAACTTGAGAAGTTACCATAAATACTTTCGCAGTGAAGAATTCGAATGACTTTGAAGGTGAGTCTTAATTTCTTTTGATTAGTTCTTTGTTCCCGTGCCAATTACTTTTATCTCGAAGAATTATTATGAATGACTTTGAAGACGAAATTATTCGTGAATACTTAACATTATCTAAACTTTGTATGGAACAAAATTATTTCCAATATAACAATCAATTTTATGTTCAAAAAGAAGGAACAGCTATGGGTAATTGCTTGTCACCTTTCATAGCCAATTTATTCATGAGTAAGTTGAAATCGAAGCCAGTCAAGAATTCGAATATTTCCCAAGGGTATGGTATAAGTATGTGGATGATATTTTCGCGATTTTTGATACAAAGAAAGCAAATATTGATGATTTTGTTTCTAAATTAAATAGCCGGTATGATTTCATTAAATTCACTTACGAAGTTGAGAACAAAGGACAATTGCCTTTTCTAGATATTTTAATTATTAAAAATAATAATAGATTAGAATTTGATATCTATAGAAAGGATACAATAACAGATAGATATATTCCTAATGATTCATTTCATTGCAAACAACATAAATTAGCCTCATTACATTTTTTATTCAACGTTTGGTCACTTTCCCTCTGAATAGAGTAAACTTTAATAAAGAAAGGAATCGTATTAGAAATATAACTAGAGTTAATGGTTATGACGATGACTTAGTAAATAAGCTAATAAATAGACATAAATTTAGGTTTAATATTCAGAATTACACCTTTTTTACACGCGAAGAAAATAACACCAAGTATGTCTCCATACCATATAATCCGAAATATAGCAAGGGACTCAATAAGGTATTTAATAAGGTAGGCCTCACCTTAGTCTATAAGTCATCAGACAATCTGAGGAATATCTTAGGAAATCCCAAAGATAAGATTCCTAATTGTGAGAAAAGTGGAATTTATGAAATTAGTTGTAATGATTGTGACAAAAAGTATGTTGGGCAAACTAAAAGGTCAATTAAAATACGATTTAAAGAACATTTAGCACACTTAAGATACAATAGAACAGAAAAGTCTAGCATTGCCGAACATGTTCTTGAAGCTGATCATACTGTAACATTAGATAATCTAAGATTAATAAAAAATGTATCTGATAGGAGATTGTTGAACGCATACGAAAGTATGGAAATCAAAAAATGTAAAACTAGTATAAATAAAGACAGAGGGCCTATTCCTTATAGTCCCCTCTACTGGTTACTTGACCGGAACTGATGGCCTTGCCTATGTCATTAGTTCCGCTTGAGTAATTCAAGGGTTAGGGTATAAATAGGGTAGATTTGTAGTTTAGCTTTAGTCAATCATCGCTCCTGATGAAGCTAACATGGTTAGCGAAACGCGCGTCGAGTGCAAAAATAAAGTGTTTGGTGTAGTGGTGATATATACTGAGTAGTATCATTGTGCCAAAGATTCCACATTCCCAACTTAGTTAAATGACTGTTCTCTAATCAAAATATTAAGGACGATATTCTACCAAAACTAAAGCTTAAAACCCAATTGTATTTAAATTCCAATGTACGCACTGACCAAAAATAACAATATTATGACAGTTTAGCTTTAAAGTATTAGCAACTTGTAAGTTATTAAGCCAGTATTAGAGCGCGATTTCCGAGTAAACTTGTAAATGCAATACGATAACTTTTAATTAAAAAAATTGCCAATACTTAGTACAGAAATCAAAATTACATTTGAAATATTTCTACACTTCGGCGTATTGAAACTACAATAAAAGCCACATTCTATGTACTTCCGCTGGAAATGTAATTATTACCAGTGGATGTGAAAAACCTCAGCTTTATATGAAAACTTATTCTCGTTAGTGATCTTCTAAAATACTAAACAAATATAAATTATTTCTTCAGCATCAGCTTTTTCTTAAACTGAAAAAGATAACGTTCGTTTAATTCATTACAAAATAAAATAACCAACCGTTAACTTTAAGCGTTATAATATTACAACAATCCAGGTTATTGTCTAAACTGGCGTCTATTGTTTTCGATGTGTTTATTTGCTACAACCATTAGCGTTCACGTTCAAATTCGATCGATTTTCTCATTAGTTAAAACCAGGTGACATTTATCACTATTTTTCCACATTTCCTCTTGATACAGAAGTTTCAATATATCTCGCTATACTGAGATACCGCAAAGCTGAGAGACGATAGCACCACAAAAATGAAAATAATGATTTCCACTGTATACACTAGGTTAAGAACATCTTTCTTGACCGTTCACCTCTTATGAAAAAGGCAGAAAAACTCTCGTTTTTTACTTAAGATATTTTCATGTGTAGCAGGAACTCACTAGTCTAAACCGACAGGATGATGAATTAGATATTCCAGGAAATTGGAGTAAAACCTGCAAGAGTTTTTAACTTCACCTAAACTAAATTATGTAGATATAATAGAGTAAGCGGTCAGTTTAAATTACACGTTTATTAAAAAATCTAGTATAAAACATTAATTTACATGAAAATTTGAGCGAACTCTGTGAGCGTACCAAGAGAAACCTTGTTTGTTCAAACAAACTGTTAGTCTAATAAAATTTTTAAAAAAATGATTAAACCAACTTTAAAAAAAGAGCGCAAAAACATACAATATTATCTTATATTACCTAATTTTAAACAGTTAGCCTACTTATAGAAAAATATATAATTAAAAACAGACAACAAAACACAATATGTAATTAATAATTAATACCCAAAATTTAATATGAAAACACGTAAAATTAAACCAAATTTTGAAGTCAAAGCCAGTTGTGCAATTAACGTACGACCACTACTTCTAGAGGTCGAGAGGCAAAAATCCAATCGTACTGTCGCAACGCTGCACGATCCACCTTCTGAGCGCCTCTGTGGAGCGGAAAAGTTTAGTTAAGAGGTAACTACTATTTTATTTTGCGGTTTTAAGAGCAGTTGGGCGATTTACTTGTTTTTGGTAAATAAGGTGGTATTTTGATATTAAGCTTAATTTAATAGGTTTCTTTTCAAGTACAATTCTTGTACTGAAATCAAAATTATGCTTAATTTCGTGTTTGTACATATAATTTTAGGAAAGAGCTTTTATCAATAATTTCATTGCTTGTTTAGAAGAATGCTGGAAAAGTAATAGCTCACACTGAGATGACATAATTTATAAAAAAAGTATCTTGCAGGGATGGGGGCTTGATATACAATAAAAACTTTTTCATGTGGTTGCAGTTTTGTTACTACAAATATATGTTAAAATCAAACCCCTTAGTCAGATATTAGAAAAATCCATCATACATAACAAAATTTTGGACTCTGCACATATTAAACGCTAATTAATGAGTTCTTATTGTTATTACAAACTATCAAAATTGCTGTAAGATTGAAGCTAATCATTATTCCTGTACTTGTTTTTAGAAAAACCTTACTTTATGCTTACTGCATACCTCTTTATATTATAATTTTATGAACGTATACTTTAACAGCTGATTTGTATGCAAAAAGACCCTTACTTTTTATGTAAATTGTTATCGCGTAGGAGGGTCTCACTAGTTTAAATTGACAGGATGATAAATTGGATATGCCAGAAACTGAAATATAATCTCCAAGAATTTTTGACCTTACCTGTACTAAATTATTTGGGTAGGAACAGGTTGGAGGTCAATTTAAATTACCTAATACGAGTATAAAGCGACAGGGACTAATAATACTGTTTATTTACTTGGTTATTTATTGCGTACATGAAAAATTCAACAAAACTCTGTAGAGGTATTAATAAAACAGAGTAACTCAGTTTATTTAAATATGTTGGTTTCCTAATCATTTATATTCTTCAAATTCTATTATCACAGATTTTAAATTTACGCAATAATTTTAGATTTACTAATAATTTGGAAGTACTATTGACATAATACAAGATTTACTAGTCCTACCTCTTGAACGTCTCTCTTTTTCAGAGACACCGCTGAATAACTAACTAAAGTTTGCGTTCCACGTCACGTAATATATATGTATCCAACTTGGAGATGATATCTCGTTTCGTTCAAGAATTATCGTGTCAACAGACTAACAGACGCATTTACAGGAACTGGAATGTGAAATACAAACATCATGGTGATATTTTCATAAAAATAAAACTTTCCTTTAGCAATGGCAGTAAAAAGAAAGATATGTTTATCTAGAAAAATATCGTAGAAAACCTAGTTTTTAAGTTATCTACCTAGCTACAAGGATCGCTTTTTAAATTTTTACAAATAGCCACTAGATGGCGCTATTTAGATGTGACATTACCTTGTAAAATTTGACATTTGTTATTGTTAAAACAGTGGCAGCTCAGAAATTGGCTGAGTAGTTTGTTTACAGTGAGCGTTTAAAAAAAAACAGTTTTGTGGACAAATTTATATTTCACGTAAAGATTTTCGTTGGATGACTTTTTACGATTTTAGTAAAGGCCTAACTCAACAACATTGCCTCGAATCACTTGTCCCAGTTTTGGTAATGAATCGCCATCAGAAAAGACTGTTTCCATTGGTTCGCAGAATTTCGTCATGGTCGTGCTTCCGTCAGCGATGAATTTCGTGAAGGTCTTGTGTCTTGAGCAACCGATTGCAGAGGATCGCCTTGTGTCTTACCATGGTATAGGCATCCTTAATCATATCGATTTTGCATTAACACTTAGCTGTGAAAAAGATCTGTTCCCGATGGATTCCGGTAAGTAGGTTTGCCGAGAACAAAATTATGTTGAATTTAATAATGACCTATACAGCAGCCTAGACAGTCTTATAATGGGCAATCCATTTAGTCCTCTTTTGGCGGAATTATTTATGAATAACATAGAAAACCAAATAAGCAAACACCTACTGTAAAAGACATAATAACAAACACAGTTTTTCTATTTACCATAAACCGTAACATACTGACATAATTATCCATAATACCTTATGTTACCCACTAAGTCACAAACT
This sequence comes from Pachyrhynchus sulphureomaculatus, assembly GCA_019049505.1. Lineage (NCBI taxonomy): Eukaryota > Metazoa > Arthropoda > Insecta > Coleoptera > Curculionidae > Pachyrhynchus > Pachyrhynchus sulphureomaculatus. Next base: position 90,713,190 of record CM032452.1, on the reverse strand, counting down.
TGTTTTCCATAATATGATTCACAGACTGATAAATATTTCTCTAAACCAAGACGATTTTCAAAAAGAACTTAATATTATAAAAACAGTTAACAGTAAATAATGACTATATACATCTACAATAGATAATATTCTCAAGAAAAAACTTTACAAAAAAGCCATTAGCACAGTTTTTTCCGAATAACAAAGAACCTTATTAAAACGTAAAGTCAATAACGTACTATGGTAGATGCAACACTAAATTAAATAGTTTCTTCAGAAAATTAAATATTAACACAGAATTTAAAACATCCAACACACTTGACAAATTTATAAAAAATAACAAAAAACAACAACAGTTCCGGAGTATACAAATTAAATTGTGGAAATTGCTCAAAAAACATATATAGGTCAAACAGGAAGAAGTTTTTTCAAAAAGAATAAAAGAACATGCTTCATCATACATCAATAGAAAAAATAACTCAAATTACGCAAATCATTTAATTGAAAATAACCACCAATTCAACCCAAACTTTGAAATATTACATACTTGCACAAAGGGCCTGAAACTTAATTATCTAGAATCTTTAGAAATAAACAAAATGAAAAATTCAGATTCCTTAATAAATGAACAATTAGACTTAAATAATTCACCATAACTACTGTTTTAATTAAATTCTTTTATTACCTGCCATAAATTGTGAACCAACCATTTATTATAGTAATTTTATCCTCATTTTGTAACAAATCATCTGAAGAAGCTGTTGTACAGCGAAACATGTCATGGTGTTAAAAATAAAAAATTTAGTGGAAATTTAAGTAGTGTTTTACTTCTTGCAAAACTTCTAGTAAGGATTTCCACCAAGTATCGGCTGAATCAATTCGAGTGATTCCGCATAATTTGACCGCAACTCAAAAACAGGCTCATGACAATTGGTGTAAGAAAATGATCAGAAAAATCGACCGAGGACATACAAAATCCGTATACAACATCGTAACAGAAGTTGAAACTTGGATATATTCGTACGAGTCGAACTAACCGTTTGGGTGTTTCAAGATGCACCGAAACTAATAGTAGCACTTCCAAGAAAATGATCGCTTCTTTCTTTGCTTATACCAGGCATGTTGCAACCATTGCTTTAGAGGATCGAAGAACAGTTAATGCTGTTCCCGAATGTCGAAAAAAATACGTGAATAGGGATTTTCATCACCTCAGTAAGCTATTGAATCCTTCCAAAACCATGTTTTTGAGGTACCAACTTCAGAGCGGAAAAATTTTTTCGAGAATTGGTTCGAACGCATGCAAAAGTGTATAAATCTTAAAGGCGAATATTTTGAGAAACAATAAAACGATTTGTACCAAAAAAGTTTTTTTTGTCTCCTTTGATTGTTTCAGTAAAAACTTAAGAGGTAGCCCTCAATGAGGAAAAACTGGACGAGTTTAAAAAAATACTTTTTTTTACATAACTTAGTACAGCATTTCTTGAGCCGATCAATCTTTTATTTGCACCACAAAAAAACTATAATACAGCGGCTTTCAACTTATCATCCACGAAAAAAATTTCGGCTCCTATCGTCCTTCTTCAAATATTTGAATAATTAGGAGCCACAGGGCGTTAAATCATGTTTATACGGCAGATGCTGTAGCTCAAACGCTTTTCTTTAATGAACTGTAACATCTTTATTAATTACGAATTATTTTCCTACATATGCAATAAGAAAAATTCCGTCGTAGCCCTCAAAAACCAAGTTCTCGCCTTCTTTGGCCCCAATGATTACATTTTGCCTCAAAATATGAGAACATTTAAGAGAAAGCAATTTCAAGACAAAGAAAAAGTCAAGGCTACAAGTTTTGCATATTTTGGCTCTAAAGAAAAACATATATTTTTCGAAGGCATAAAGTAGTTTTATGATTTGAACAATTTGAGTAGTAATTACGTAGAAAATGATAGTTTTCAGTGCTTCTACAGGTTATTGGTTCAACAAACTTCGAAATTGCCTTTCACATAAGGTTTTATAATATATATTTATTAATGTATACAGCTGCAATTTTTTTTTAAATAAAAACACCTTAATTTTTTGTTTTAACATAATTTTATATACGAGGTTGGACAATATACGTGTAGAATCTATCTCTCGTACTCGACATCAGGAAAAGTTCATTCTTGCTTTAATAAGCAACTCTGAGCTTCAACTATTTCACCAGAAACGTGCAAAACCAGCTCTCGTTCCTATACCATAATATTATTTCAAGCCACTGTTTATGATACGCCGGTAGTACTAAGAGACCGAATGTTGCTGAAAAGGGAATTCCTTGCACCGCGAGACCGACCGATGTAGGGCATTCCGCGCAACTGGAATTATTGCTGGAGAATGTCTGGGGTTGATTAAAAAAGAGTACCGACCGAAGTAAGGCATTCTGGTCCGTCCAATCGTCGCGTAGTCTCCTGCTGCCTACAGTTCGTGTCCGGCGTGATTAATCGAAACGTTTGCCACCGCTTCAGTGACGTCATCATATCCACCACTGTTCGTCCTACACATTCTGCTCGATTTCGTGCCTTATGCTCTTCTTTTATTTTTTTCTCGGCCCCTTCTGCTTTTCAGGGCGCATGCAAGATAAGCCACCATCAGCTAGTATTTGACATGCGCACTGATACCTTGGTTACCGTTTCTCCACTCTAACAAGCTACCCGAGGCTCTGGTGGGCCCTTTACCACGTGAATCCAAAGGATGGTTTCCGAAGTTTGACCGTTGGATAGCCGTTCGAAAGTTTACCTACCAACAGATAACCTGTGCCTTCTTGCGCCAACGCGACGAAATCCCCTACAAGGGTTTTATTTAAATTGACAGGATGATAAACTCAATATTCTAGAGAACTAAAATATAACCTATAAGTGTTTCTGCCCTTACGTAAACTAAATTACGTAGGTAGAAACGAGTGAGCCAAAAAAATTATGATTGTTTTGTGTTTAGTTTCTCTCACAAAATTATATTTTTTTAGTTTTAAAAGAATAACACTTTCTTATTTGTTTACGAATTTGTGGGAAAATAAAATTTTGAGTTTTTTAGCATTTCATATTATTTTCTACTCTGCGTTTTTTAGGTGAGCTATAAATAAAAATGATTTTTGGTCGACTGTTTTTTTTGTTTTAGCATTCAGTATATTTAGCATTTTTTGTAGTTATCGTTATGATTATGAGTAATTATTTCAATTAGGCTTTTTTCTTTATATTATCTATTAGGTTTTTAGTTTATATTTGAAGAAATTAAACTTTTATTAACATTTACCTCTACCACTGGTTTGTATGCAAACAGACCATTATTTTTTATTTAAATTATTGTGATGTAAGAAGGTGCCACCAGTTGAAGTTGACAATGATAAATTAGTTATTCTAGAAAAGTGAAAGATAATCTATCAGAGTTGTTAGCTTTACTTGTACTATATTAGTAAAAAAACATGTAAGTGGTCATTTTATTTATATATTTGTTGTAAAGCAACATAGACTAATTGGACTAGTGTATTTATTTTGTTACTTTATGTGTACAGGACAAATGTAGTCCAACATTGTGGCCCCGTTCGTTTATTTAAATTCTTGTTTTATACATGTATAGTAGTTCCTATAACTTATATATATATATATATATATATATATATATATATATATATATATATATATATATATATACATACATACATACATATATGAGGCATTATTTGTTAAGCGGGACACCCTTCTCTCCATTACAGATTTTAAGATGGGTGGATCTGTAGGGGCTCAAAATTTTCGTCAAGACGTGTACTTTAAAATTCCGTTTGGCGATTTTTAAATTCAATATGACGTCGCAACATGGCGGCCATAATCAACCAAAAGGTGACTTTTAACAAAAAAAAGTTGCTTAAATTTATGATAAACTTTCAGTTTAGAGTGTAAAATGGAAAAACCAGTTGTTTTTTCATATTTTGGGTGTGCCGATTATATATTCAATTACAAAAATGCAATTTGACATTTGTCAACTGCCAAACCCACTGTCAAAACACCCAAAATAACATCAAACTCCGAGTTTTACGTGAAATACGGAGTTTACCGAGAATTATTATATTTTCGGGTTACTGATTACAAATATGATCTGAGAATTACAAAACTGGCAGCTACCAACTGCCAAATCCACTGTGAAAACTGACATAATAACTTGAAAACCGGGTTTTACGTTTACTACCGATTTCATTCACAATTATCATGTTTTTGATGTCATTTATTATAAATTGATTGTAATTTGACAAAATAAAAAAATTGACAGCTACCTACTGCCAAGGCAACTGCCGAAACTGCCAAAGTAATAAAAGAAGCGGAGTCTAAGTTGAATACGAATTTTACTCCCAAATATCATGTTTTCGGGGCCACTGTTTACGAATATGATGTCAAAATTACAAACTTGACAGCTAACAATTGCCAAATCAATGGTGAATACTAACAAAATCACATTGGCAACGAGTTAAATATGGATTTTGCTGTAAGTTATTTGGTTGTCTTTGTCTATAACGTGGTAAGTAAGTATTAAAAACTCACTGGCAGATGAATCTGATCATTTCAAATTCATCTTGAATCTTATATGTCCGATTTCCCAAATCTGATTTCAAATTCGTAATCAGCTAACCAAATTTTAGCGCGAAATCACGCTATTTTCATGTTTCCGTCCGCCATCTTGGATACGCCATTTTGAATTTTTCAGATCTGATCTCAGATTCTTGTTCAGCGTCCTCGAAAACCCTATGCACCAAATTTTTGC